>JAODGB020043843.1:5499784-5512665 GCA_027574905.2 Earota dentata
TTGGAGCTGTTTCAACATGCTGTGGAGGATGGCTTTACTTACATTAGGAAGTCCTGTGATTATGCCATTCATCAAGTGGACATTAGTAAGGTGACAATGATATGTGCTCTGATGAAGGCTATCGTTGAAAGCACAAGGATGGATCGCATTGGAGAGAAGGCCAAGGTGCGAAACTACATTTGCCAGTCATTTATTTTTGCCTACGTTTGGGGCCTGGGTGGGAACCTCGATGACATGTCAAAGGAAAGGTTCGAGACGTTCGTCAGAGAGCAGTTTGATGATCACGCTGATGCCCGGGTGCCTCCTGGCTCTGACTTGTGGACCGTTTTCATGGATACCGAAACCCATCGGTACGAAGGATGGACTGCCATTGTTCCCACCTTTAGATACAGTCCCGAATTGTCCTTCTTTGATATGTTGGTGCCGACTATCGATACTGTCCGCTATGGTTACATCATGGAGCAATTGATTAAAGTTAACTATCCAGTCTTTTACACGGGTGGAACTGGCGTGGGGAAGTCTGTAATAGCCAAGCAAGTTTTGACCAAAATGTATGAAACTGGTGAATATGTGCCCATCACTCTTAACTTTTCGGCACAGACGAGCAGCATGCGAACGCAAGAAATCTTGGAACTGAAATTGGAGAAGAGGAAAAAGACATTGCTAGGGGCGCCATTGGGAAAGCGGGTGATACTGTTTGTCGATGATGTGAACATGCCCAAGCTGGAGACTTACGGAGCGCAACCACCGATTGAATTGTTGCGATTGTTTTTGGATCATGGTGGACTGTACGATAGAGAGAAACTGTTTTGGAAGGACATCAAAGATGTTGTGCTGGCGGCTGCTTGTGCTCCGCCTGGCGGCGGAAGAAACCCTTTAACTCCGAGATTTGTGCGTCATTTCGGCATGATGTTGATTCCCTCACCAAATGAGTACTCCCTGAAGGTGATTTTTAAGTCGATTCTTAAAGGATTCTTATTTGATTTCTCAAACACTGTCCGGGATTTGGGCGACGCCATGGTAAACGCTGCCGTTGAGATTTATGACAGAATCGCAGAAGATCTTCTTCCGACACCAGCAAAGTCGCACTATGTCTTCAACCTGCGTGATTTGTCCAAATGTGTACAAGGTATTTTGCAAGGTGACTCTGGCACTTTGAGAGAAGGTCAAGATATGATGCGTTTATTCTGTCACGAGTGTTTGCGAGTCTTCCATGATCGCCTAATCAATAATGAAGATAAAATCTATTTCTACTATTTACTGCGGGAAGTTTGCAATCGATCATTCGGCACGCCAGTTCTCAGCTTTACGGATGAGTCAATTTTACAGCACACGCCGGTTTTGCTCTTTGGAGATTTTATCGTCTTCGGGGCGGCTAAAGAAGATCGCATCTACGAGGAAATTAAAGATTTGGAAAAGCTGAAGAACGTTTTGAACGATTACTTGGACGATTTCAATCTCGTAACTAACAAGGATATGTCAATGATATTCTTTATGGACGCCATTGAACATTGCACACGAATTGCGCGAATCCTTCGTTCGGATCGAGGCAATGGTCTTCTGGTTGGCGTGGGTGGAATGGGCAAGCAAAGTTTGACCAAACTTGCAGCCCATTTAAATGGCTACAAGTGCGGGCAAATTGAGCTGACGAGAAACTATGATCACGCGGCGTTCTTCGAAGATCTCCGCAAAGTTGCCTTCGCAGCGGGTGCCGCGCATGAGCACACGGTATTCCTCTTCACCGACACACAGATCGTCGAGGAGGAATTCCTCGAAGATATCAACAACCTGTTGAACTCTGGTGAAGTGCCCAATCTGTTCGAAACTGACGAACTGGAGAAGGTTATCATTACGTGTCGTCCACCAGCGAAAAGCGCTGGTATAGCCGAATCTAATCGAGATGGAATTTACGATTTCTTCGTGAATCGAGTGAGGAACCTGCTGCATCTGGTTCTGTGCATGAGTCCCGTTGGAGATGCATTCCGACGAAGGTGTCGCATGTTTCCTTCGCTGGTGAATTGCTGCACGATTGATTGGTTTGTCAAGTGGCCCGACGAGGCGTTGCTTTCCGTCGCTGACCGCGCCATGGCTTCAGTCACAAACAATCCCAAGATGAATAGCAATCTGGCAACAATCTGCGTGGTGATTCACCAGAGCGTTGAAAAGATGACCGAACGGTTCTACAATGAGATGCGTCGTCATTATTACACAACGCCCAGCAGTTACTTGGAGCTGTTAAAACTGTATCGAACCATGTTGGCCAACAAAAAGACGAAGATTCTGAAAGTTCGTGAGAGAATTGAAAACGGCTTGAAGAAGCTTTATGAAACGAACTCTGTTATTGACACAATGAAGGAGACGCTCACAGCGATGGAACCTAAGCTGAGAGACAAGTCAAAGGCAGTTAAGGAGTTGATGGAGTACTTGGCTAAGGAACAAAAGGCTGCGGACAAAGTGCGCGTGATTGTCAAGAGCGATGAAGCGTCCGCTAAGGAAAAGGCGGAGGAAACGCAAGCTCTGGCTGATGATGCCCAAAAGGACTTGGCCACAGCAATGCCAGCGATGGAAGCTGCCATGAAAGCATTGGAATCGCTAAATAAGAATGACATCAATGAAATTCGCGTCTTCCAAAAGCCACCAGCTTTGGTGCGCACGGTGATGGAAGCAGTTTGTTTGCTCCTCGGCGCAAAGACTGATTGGGCATCAGCGAAGCAAGTCATGGGCGATGGCAACTTTTTAAAGAAGTTGCAAGACTTTGATAAGAATAATATTGCAGAGAGAACTCTCTTCAAGCTGAAGGCTTACGTTGACAACAAAGACTTTCAACCGGATATCGTTGCTTCCGTGTCTAAAGTGTGCAAAAGCATGTGCATGTGGGTGCGAGCAATAGACATGTACGCGAAAGTCTATAAAATAGTGGAACCAAAGCGGAAGAAGTTGGACGCTGCTGAAAAGGAGCTCAATAGCGTAATGGGTGTCCTGGCGGATAAGCAGCGACAACTCGCTGAAGTAGAGCAGCAGATTGCAACGCTGCAGGCGAATTTCGAGGCTAGCATGGCAGAGAAAAAAGCTCTCGAAGACGATATGTCTATTACAGCGGCACGATTGCAACGCGCTGGGAGATTGAACGTTGCCCTCGGCGACGAGCAGGTGCGTTGGGAGGAGACTGTCAAGCAATCGGCCATCGACTACGAGCTGACTACAGGCGATGTCTTGTTGTCTGCCGCTTCAGTTGCTTACTTGGGAGCGTTTACCAGCTTCTATCGCAAAGAACTGGTTGATAGGTGGTTGCAAACATGCAAGGACTTGAAGATTCAAACATCGGAAAACTACAGTATCATCACTGTCCTCGCCGATCCGTATGACATACGATATTGGAACTCTTGTGGCTTGCCCAGGGATTTGGTGTCTACAGAAAATGCTATTCTGGTTACGCAGGCGGGACGATGGCCTCTGTCGATTGATCCCCAGGAGCAGGCATATCGATGGATTAAACAGATGGAGAGTCCTAATAATTTGAAGATTATCAAGCAAACGGATTCGGGATACATGCGCATTCTCGAGGGTGGAATTAGGGTAGGCATGCCGATTCTCCTCGAGGAGGTCGGGGAGACCTTGGATCCAACCCTAGCTCCAATTTTGAATAAGCAAACATTTATTTTGGTAAGTTTTCTTCTTGAAACCAACATAAGACTGTTGAAACGATTTCCTTACTGTATTTTAGGGCGGAAGAACACTTATACGTTTAGGGGACTCTGATGTCGAGTATGATCCCAACTTCCGGTTCTATATAACCACCAAATATTCAAATCCACATTATCTGCCGGAAGTTTGCATTCAAGTAACTATTGTTAACTTTACTGTTACACCTTCAGGACTTGAAGATCAATTATTAGCGTAAGTTGAAAAGTGTTTTGGTGGTTTGAACTTAACAGATGCTTTTTTCAGTGATTGTGTAAGATTGGAACGACCTGATTTAGAAACTCTACGAACTGAGCTCATTGTTCGCATTAACAACGATAAAACTCAACTAAAAAATATCGAAGATAAGATTCTGCGCATGCTGTACCAATCTGAGGGCAATATATTGGATGATGAGGAACTAATCGATACTCTCAATGAAAGCAAGGAGACATCTGCCATAATTGCTGCCAGGCTGATAGAAACGGAAGCAACTGAAGAGAAGATTTCTATCGCCAGAGAAAAGTATCGCACTGTTGCCACACGAGGCTCCATTTTGTACTTTGTTGTTGCGCAGCTTGCAGACATTGATCCCATGTATCAGTATTCCCTGAAATATTTCAATCAGGTCTTCAATACGGTGATTGAGGTAAGCGAGAAGAACGACAACTTAGATAAACGCTTGCGCATATTGTACGCTGAGATAACACTGGCTATCTACACAAATGTGTCGCGAGGATTATTCGAGCGTCATAAGCTCGTTTACAGCTTTATGCTTTGCACTGCCATTCTCAAGGAGAGTAAGGAGATCAACGAGAGTCAGTATAGTTTCCTCCTGAGAGGTCCAGTTGGGACCAGGTCATTTGCGGATAAGAAGCCTGACATTCCCACATTGACTGAACTCATGTGGTCCTCGATCAATCACTTGCAATATGAATACACTTACTTTAAGAGTTTGGTTGCTGAGTGCACGAAGGTGATTTACCTGAAGGTTGGCAACTTTGAGCAGGAGTTGACGTTTATTCCCAAGAACAAACAAACTTCCAGCATTGATTGGAACGCTAGACTCAGCGACTTTGACAAGCTGCTGCTGATTAAGGTGATGCAGGAAGAAAAACTAGTGTTTGCCATCACGGAGTTCGTCAAGATCCGAATGGGGCAGCCGTTTATTGAGAGTCCTGCGATTGCGCTGCCTGTACTTTATGCAGACACTTCCGCTGTGACACCGCTGGTGTTTGTGCTCAGCACTGGTTCGGATCCGTTCAGCGCATTTCAACGCTTCGCGGCGGACATGCAAATGTCTGATAGGATTCAGTCGATATCCTTGGGCCAGGGACAAGGACCCGTGGCCGAGAAGTTGATTGAGACTGGGCGACTCAGGGGAGATTGGGTCTTCCTTCAAGTATTTTAAATATTAACATTTTTATTTTTTATTTTAACGAATAACTGATTTGTTTGTAGAATTGTCACTTGGCAACATCATGGATGTTATCAATGGAGCGCATTATACTGAAAATCGCCGAGCTTGAGGATAACAATCCACAGTTTAGACTTTACTTGAGTTCAATGCCTTCCAAAGCATTTCCGATCTCGGTGCTGCAGAACTCTGTCAAAGTGACCAATGAACCACCGAAAGGACTTCGTGCGAACGTGAAAAGAGCTTTGGCCGACATGCTAGAAGACTTCTTTGAAGATCATCGTAAGTCAATACAATTGACTAAACTTTAAATGTATTACAAATTACAAAAAAATGTAAAATGTGTTTTCTCCAGCCCTGGGAAATAAGTGGCAATCAATGATCTTCGGCCTATGCATCTTTCACGCTGTCATTCAAGAGCGTAAGAAGTTTGGTCCGCTGGGCTGGAATATCGTCTACGAGTTCAACGACAGCGATCGAGAATTCGCGTTCAATACGCTGAAAATGTTCTGCGCTGGGGGTACAATTCCATGGGATGCATTGGAGTACATCACCGGTGAAATTACATATGGCGGGCGAGTGACGGACTACTGGGACCTCAGATGTCTCAAGACGATTCTCAAAGGGTTCTTTTCCCCAGCCTCTGTTGCCGTTGGATACTCGTACTCCAAGTCTGGGGTGTACTATTGCCCGAACTATTCGAAACTTGCCGAATTTCGACAGTTTACTGATGGTTTACCAATCATTGAACAGCCTGAGATTTTCGGTATGCATGAAAATGCAAACATTGCGTATCAGACTAAGGAAACGCAGGCGGTCATTCGTACTATTATGGAGAGCCAGCCGAGAGTTGCTGGCGGCGCTGATGCCTTGTCTTCGGATACGATTGTTCATCAACTCGCTGAGCAGGTTATTGAGAAGATTCTGCCAAATATTAGCACTGACGATGCATTGTCCAAACTGTTTACGGTAAATAACTTTTCATTGTGCCAAACAAGCTATTTAAACATTTGTGTTTTAGCGTGATGATAAGGGCAGATTGCCGTCGTTCACCACAGTTCTTCTACAGGAAATTGACAGATTCAACAAGGTGCTTAAATTAATTCATACCTCGATGGCACAGCTGAAGAAAGCGATCAAAGGCTTGGTGCTAATGTCCGACTCGTTGGAAGAAGTTTACACCGCTTTCATAAACAATCAAGTGCCAAATTTGTGGAGTGCAAAGTGCTATCCGTCGCTGAAAACGTTGGGGAGTTGGATCCGCGATTTAGAGCTACGATTGGACTTTATAACTGTTTGGTTAAGATCTGGGCATCCAACATCTTATTGGCTGTCGGGATTTTATTTCCCGCAAGGATTTCTGACCGGAGCATTGCAAACGCACGCGAGAAAGTACAACCTCCCCATTGATCAATTGAAATTTGATTTTATCACGAGGGCATTGTTGCTGGATCAAGAGGATATTAAGAAAGCGCATGAAGAAACTGGAGGGAAGGAGGATTATAATGTGTATGGAGCGTTGGAATTGCCGACAGATGGCGTGAATGTGCATGGTATTTTCATGGATGCCGGCAGATTTGATATGCGCGAGATGATGTTAATGGACGCCAAGCCTGGTAATATAAGCCAGTTAAACATTCAGTGAAAGTATTTGATGTCAATGTTTCATTGCAGGGGAGATTAATCCACCGTATCCTGTTATGACATTGATTCCAAAAACGAACATGCCGGAAAAGGATACGCGATACATTTGTCCGCTATATAAAACATCCGTGCGAGCCGGCACACTCTCCACGACAGGACATAGCACCAACTTTGTAATTGCTGTTTTGGTGCCGAGCTACGAAAAACAGCACTTTTGGATTTTAAAGGGCACTGCGCTGCTCACGCAATTAACGAATTAATATGCATTCAGTGTTCAAATAAAAAGTTCATGTTTTTTACACGCAATCGCAGAGTTGTATAAGAGTCAGTTATTTGTGTTTTTGAGATTCAATATATATATATACTATGAAGAACAATAAAAACTCTATACTATATACAATGCGATGATTAAAAAACAACTCCAAACTTCTTTATTTCCAAAAGGGTTAAACTTGAAAATTAGTAATTGTTTAAAACATTGCTTTTTCTAACTCAAAAAAACTAAAACTTTGAGTTGTTGCATTGCCAAAAAAGTCAAAACAAAATTATTAAAATCAGTTAAGTCCTGTTCACAAATTTGAAAAGTCGATGCAATGTTGTTGTTTCACCTTGATCCACAAATTGGACTGTATTAATTTATTTTTCCGATTAAGCCCACTTAGCAATTTACCTAACTATGTAATTAATAAGTTTACATATGTTTCATGCACGCAGAGTGGCTGTCTCTGTCCTGATTCATTAATCAGTAGCTGATATAAATATCTGCTACTGATGTGAAAAGTACACAGTAGCAGTTTGAGTTATATTTTGAATTACCGCAACTAACGTTCACCATGTTTGTGGGCCCATTGTTCGCATTACTGGTGGTCGTGGCCCCGTCCTTGCAATTGGGTCCCTCAATGGGACCCGTTGGGAGGATAGACATCAAAAAAATTGACGAATGCCCAAAGTTCGATAGTGCTGTAAAGGTGCAATTCACCAAGGATTCAAAAAATCGTCGTGTGATAAACGCCCAGCTCAAGTTAAAGGAGGACTACAACAATGCGTATGCGGTTAGAAATTGCTACTTTTGTACAACGTAATTTGTTTAATTTTACAATGTTTGCAGTTTAAAGTAAATGTGCACAAGTGGACCGGATCGGAGTTCAAGATGAATATGATGAAGTACGAGGGAAAACTCTGCGACTATCTCAATAAATTCCTGAAGGCCGTTCGTGAAAGTGTCTATAAAATGTCAAAAATTAGTGGCACTTGCGATATTAAAGCAGGCAACTATGACGCGAAGGGAATTTATGCAATCGAATCCCAGCTTACTGTTCCTGGAATACCCTATGGCACATTCCAATTGGAGTTGCAAATCTACAATCCAAAAAAGAAGATGATTGGGTGCTTGCGCGTTGATGTCGATTCTATCCAAAAGAAATTGATTTGAATTGGCAATTCATATTATAACAATTAACAATAAATAGAAATTGCTACTGGAATGTTGTGTATTGTGAAATGAAATTGAAACATGGTGCAAGAAAAAGTTCGTAGATTAATATACCGTCAAATTCAATTAGATATCCCTAATAGTTTCGACATAACTTAGTAAAATGCGCATTTTTTCTTCATTTTTTTAAAACCAGTTTTATTTATTGGTAAGTGCAATAACTCCAAAAGTATTAATGTAACAATGTTGAAATTAAAACACAGAGAAAGAAAATTGTACATTGATTGAAACAGTCTCATATTCTACGCAAATATTGCAATTTTTTTCAGTTTTACGTAATATGTCAGCTAAAACGGCAAGCCCAACGCATAGATGGCTTGTTTCTCTATGTCCCTTTCAAGTTTCAACATCAGTTTAGAACCAAGCCGACAGTAACCAAGCCATAGAGAAAAACATTAAAATTGTGCAAAAATAGCCGGAAAATTTTAACTCACACGGACGTTTCACTTAATTGTAGTAACAAACAAATTAAATTCCGTTTTCGGACATCATGCGACATCTAGGAGTGGACACAGACGACTTTTTCAAAAGTCATAGCAACAAAGTAACAACATAGCAACAAAAGCGAGAACAAAAGACAAACCGCTACATTGAAACTTTTTTTAAAGTTGTAATTGCGTATGATTTTCATAGCATTTTCATAGTGACTTGCGTTCGGTTGGCGCAAAATTAGAGTTCGCGCTGTTTTGGGACCTTCGGGAGTTTTGGGAACAACAAAAGTTGTCATTTTCAGTTGTGCTGGGTCGGCTACAGTCGGCTGGGTCTGCGCTGCTCCATTTGGCTGGTCCCGCTGGTCCTGTGCATGTGCAGTCTGTGTTTGTTCTTCTAGTCACTTCGGTCACTTCCAGTTTATTCGTCGGCACCTCGGTGTTGTAGAGTAATAAACAAAAATGGGAAATTACAGTATAGGCGTGCGATTCTACATACTGAGTGCAAACGATCCGCGTGCACTTAGTATCGTCTGGATCAAGCCGCAATTCAAAATAATAGAAGACCTTATCAACCATATCGAATCGGCGTTTGGGGTTAAGAACTTCATTTTGCATACGCGTGGATGCTATTTGTCGCCTCGAGAAGATATCGGCATCATCCGGCCTGATGATCAGATTTTGTAAGTAAATCTCTTCACGTTTCAATTAGCTTTTATTTCCTACATTAATTTCCATCACAGAGTCTTACCAAACACTCCAACATTGCCTCTGCCAGTGCTGCCAAATGAAGTGTCCAAAAAGAAGCGAAAATTAGCGGCAACGGACACTTGTATCATAGACAATTCAGAGGATACAACCCCAAGCAAGAAAGCAAAATTTGAGCCTCTAGCAACTAGCTCAACAAGTAAGACACACATTGTTGAGTCAAGAATTCAACATTTCAATAACTTGAGCAGTAACTCCAATGAGTCTACTGATGGAAATTCAAATGATAAAGTACTCAACTTGCCACCTGATGATTTGGAACAGATACAGCAAAATAAGAAAAAAGTACTGCAACAGTTAGAGAGTCAATTAAGTTCTGAAGAATTAATCACACCACAGCCTGGTAGCAAGAAGCCCAAGAAGAAGAAACGTAAGATTTCCAATTCAGAGTTGGACAACCAGCAAAACAGTGGAAAAACTGAGCCAAATGAAAGCAGCAAGAATCTAGTTATGACAAACAAGAGAGTCTCTCAATTAAAAAGCACAAACACACCAGATAATTGCAACAATTTGTCAAAAAACCCTAAACTGATTCAACATGTTACACCATCCAGAAATATATTACCTACCACTGTGCTCTTGAAAAGAGTTAATGTTATTAACAATATTGTTGTTAAATCTCCATGCAAAACTTCTGCCCATCAAGCAGTGTTAGAAGAGACTATTGAGAATAAATACAACAATCAAGATGCAAAAGTTTCTTCACCAGCAGAACATGCTCTACAGAACAACACAAAGGAGAAAAATGAAGAGCCTGTTGATATTCCTGTATTGGCTTCAACAAGTGGAGCAAGTTTGGAATATGAAGAAGCATCACCATCAACAAACAAAAACTCACTGGACATGGCAGTAAAAGCCTTTACAACTAACCTAATGACAACAATTATTGAGGAAACACCTGCAAGGCAAACTATTAATGAATGTTCACCAGATGCATCAATATTTCAGAGTTCCGATGGCGATAGCACCGTGAATAAGTTCGTTACTCGGCGCAAACGCGTCCGCGTACGAAAGCGCAAAACTAAAGCCAGTGTTCATCAAGACACCCCGATGGTGCAGAAATATTTATCTTTGCCATTTAAATTGCCGAACATTGAGACGAAACCGTTGATACATAAGTATTTCCCGGAGATAATGGACGAAGATGCAACGCCCACCCCGGCGAAAGCAGATGATTCCAACCAACATGAACATGATGTGACTTTAAATGGCGTCATTCATGCAACTACTGAAGATATTTCAAGTGTTGATTTAATTACTGCAGAAGTTCCTGAAGTTCCAGAAGAGAAACCTTTGAACACGCCGATCGCTGAAAGCAGCAAAGATTCTGCAACACCGATAAAACTCAATGGTAATGGTTTGTCCGTACTCGGCAAGCCTTTGCCCAACGAAGTTATTGATAAATTGCTGCCTATGAAGAATCAGTTTCCAAATTCTAACGACATGATCGTGTTCCAGGTAAATGAACACCATGAATTTGAATCAAACAAGTTAATAATATTGTTTTGTTTTTGTTAGATGATAAAATTAAGTGAAGGATTTACCCCGGAAATTTCAAAGTTGATAATTGGGAAGGTGGTTGCATTTGATTCAAATACCAAAGAAGTTCAACTTTATATTATGGGTATTAACTTATATTATATGAATTGTTTGATTATTTTCTATGTGATACTGTTTTAGATGGATTGTCTGAGTTTGAACAACCACAAGGAACACTGTTGAACATGTTTGATGAGAATGATACAGAAACAACGGAGTTGCAGGTTTTGGAATGGACGAATTTAATTAATCCGCGCCTACTGGGCCCTTAAGGCTCATTATGGTATTTGTATTTATGTCTTAATTTTGTTTCTGTCTTTTGGATAACTGTATTTCTATAATATTTAATAAATATTGATATGTATTTTCCAAACTCAATTTATTAAACTTTTGTAAAGCAAATCTTTTTTTTTTCTTCAATTTATTATTAACACAGCCCAAATTATACTTTTGTTTATTTTAGAAGAGAATTTTATCATAGAAAATCAACTAAATAGTTGTTAATTAAACTTTTAAAAAATGTATAAAAATAATAAAAAGAAAACTATTGCACAGCAAGTTGTGAGGGTTGCCAATTTTCTGCTGTTCCTGCGTCCACAACACACATCAGCAATCTGTCGCGTACACGGTGCCTTGTGGTCGTGTCGGTCTGCGAGGTGTGCGAGTTATAAAGTTCAATAAACCGACGCAAAGATGCCTAAATAATTATCACTTGCCAAAGCTAAGCAATATCAAAACCATTCCAAACAATGCGTATTTCAGTCAGTACGATCATCACATCGGTTTTCGCCGCCTTTGTGCTTCATTCCTGCTACAATTTGTACCTTTTGTACCGGCCACCATCCTGCAACAAGAAGGATGTTTGCTACAAATCTTATTTGAATTCACAGCCCAAATTGGAGCTATTAATTTATTTATCAGACAGTTATAGATCCAATGGGCATCAGAATGTGCTGCACATTCCTGATTTTGATTACAATGCCCCATTCCAGAGGTAAGCAGTTTCACACTGTTGAGTCCACTTATTAAACTTTGAATTGAATGTTTTAGAGAAATTGAGTTTGAGGTGCCTAAAGCAGCACATGCAAATCAGTCCATCTACATTCATACGCTAATCATTCCAAAAAGACAAGCCTCACCACTGATTTCCTTCCAAGAAGCAGAGAGCTTGCATGATTCCACACATGTTAAAAGCAAGCTAACCAAGCACATTATCCCAGCAAGTGCTACATTCAATCTGCTGCAAAATGAAAAGGCAAGGAAGTCTGCACATAAGCCAGTGACACACTTGAAAACCAAATATGCACTGGTTTTGTGCAATGATGTGGCAGGCATACCTCATTCTGGTGTTCCTCTAGAGTTACTCAAGTATTTAAGGATAAATTCGCAAAAGCTATTCTTGCCAATTGTGTCCCAAGACTTTCTGCAAAGCAGGCTGAAAGACCTAGAAGAAATAACACCAGCTAAGCAGCAAATGACTTTTACATACATGTATCAGCCAATCAGCATTGGCAAGTTTAAGTTCCTGGTGCAGATGGAGTCCACATTTGTGAATTTCATGGAGATGGGCTTCACCACCAAAGATGTTGATGAGGTGAAGGGAGTGTTTGCTGATACAAACTTTTACCTGCTGTGTGCAACCATGACAGTTGGTTCAATTCATGTAAGTTAACAACAATTATCATAGCATGAAGCTACTAAATCATACAAATACTAATACTACTACTAAATACAAATTTGTTGCAGTTATTATTTGACTTCTTGTCCTTCAAGAATGATGTGAGTTTTTGGCGCTCGCACAAAAGCATGGCGGGTTTATCATCGCGAACCGTACTGTGGAGATGTTTCTCTCAAACGGTTGTATTTCTATTTCTCTTGGACGAGGGGACGTCGCTATTGGTTCTTCTCCCGA
>JAODGB020043844.1:285551-306248 GCA_027574905.2 Earota dentata
TTTTTTTAGCTTCGAATGTAAGAGTTCTGAATGTTTGAATCGTTTGAATGTAGAAAGTTGAATGTGGCAGTAGAAGGGTTTTGAAAGGGGGGTTGGATGCGTCAAAAAGAGGAATAGCAATCTGGCAGTTATTGTCTGCGTGTAGCGCGCGAGCTGGCGTAACCATCGCTGGCTGGCTGGAGGATCTACATTTAGAATCAGTTGGTGTAGTGATCGAACGAGCCCAAGTACTCCAGAGCGGCACGGTAGCAGAATTGATATTGATCCTGCAAGAACACAGAGAGCAATCATATGTAGATGTGCGATTTAAATATGGCGATTGAGTGGTGATAAAAATACTTACTTCTGTTTGCACCATGGCAGGGCGCTGCGTTCGCAATATCCGCGCTGTTTGGAACACATCGACCACGCCTTCGTATTGCATGCGCTCCAGGACGATGCTCAATGTTATGAAGACACCTGTTCTGCCAACACCCGCACTGGAACAAGGAATGATACCTTATTACATGTACTTTTGGGGATTGAGGTTTACATACCTGCAATGTACAGTGATAGGACCGTCCTGGCCAAACTGCTCCTTGGTTTTATGCACCTGACCAATGAATTCAATGAATCCATCCCCAGATTTGGGCACGCCCTGCTCCGGCCAATCGGTAAACTGGAACTGGCGCACCGTTCTCGAAGAGCCATCCCTGGCGTCAGTTACTTTGAACTCCCTTAAAATGTACTGGGGCATGTTGTACTCAGCGATCGGATCTACCACGAAGCATTGATAACGGACAGAGCGATCACTGGGCCAGTATTGATGACACTTTTCCTAAAAGTACATGCACAATGTTTAGTTTTAATCTTAAATCATTTTCAATAAGACTTACCCTTCCCATTTCCTTCAACTTTGTCAACATGACAATAATCGTCGAGTTATGCTCCCAAATCATGCGCCATAGATCATCGGCAGTGTCCGGCAATGGACCCTGTGTAGCAATGTACGCCTTGCGATAACGATAACCATCCACGAAGCTCGCGTTGATGTAGTCCGAGCCCTCGACGTTCCGCATCGGCGCCAAGCAGACGCGCGTGCTCTCATAGGGTAAAATATGCACTAAGCGATTCTTGTGTTTGTTCGCGGGCAGATTGGCAGTCACGAAGCGCGTGGAATCAGTCTTTATGTTGCTCAACTTCTTGAACTCCAGCTCCATGCCGGTGGTATTCTCGCCGATCTCGCGCACCATCAGCTTCTGTATGTGATTGTGCAGATTTCGCGCGAGCACCTCGGTGCTGCCGCACACCACCGCTTCCAAGAGAGCGTCGTGAATGAAAACGTACTGATCCTCGGTTTGGACCATATAGTTCCGCTGAGCTCGCAAGCAAGTAACATGGCCGTAAATATCAATAGATTTCTCGTGTCGCATGCGTTCCAACATCGAATCGATAACGATAAAGCACCCGGTGCGACCTACGCCGGCCGAACAATGGACCACAAGAGGGCCAGAATCCGTCGGGTTCATTGTTCGAACGCGTTTCAGGAATTGCAGGAACGGCGCGGGATGATCGGGCACTCCATGGTCGGGCCATGCGGTGAACTGAAGTTGTTTAATTTCACGACGTTCGCTACTGCCGTGCCGGGAAATCTGGAAGGTTCGAATGCAATACGTTGCCAACTCCTGCATGTCGGTAATGGCGACCGTCATGGACCCGTAGGTATCGCTTCCTCGCGATGGCCAGTATTGATCGCACTTGATACGAGTTCGCTCTTCCAACTTGGTCATCATAACAATGGTTGCAGTGCGCAGCTCCCAGCACATTCGCCAGAAGTCCGCAAAAGTCTCCTGCAGCGGGCCTTGCGTTGCAACGTACGCATTGTGCTTCCTATATCCGTCACAATAATTTGCATTAATGTAATCACTACCCAGGATGCCTTCCTCCGATTGGAGGATTACTCTCGAATGGTCATATGCGATCACATTGGCGTAGCGATTCTTCGGTTTGTTCACCTCCATGTTACTGTGATCCCACGTGAACTGCTGTCCAGGCTCGATGCTCTCGTACTCCTGGGAGAACTTCATGTTATCGTTCGCCTTGAGGCGCTCGATGTGATTAGACAATTCTGAAATGTTAATCGGCGGATGAGAAATCATGCCCGGTGTTTGGAAGTTCAGCCGGCGCATCTCTACAGGGTCGCTGGGGGCGGCGCTGCTGTTGAGGTCAGCGGCGATTAACGGACGTGTCACTTGCGCTTGGTCGGGCGTCTTGCACGGCTGGCTGCGCTTCTTCATTATGAAGAAGAACACTAGAATGCAACACAGTAACAGTGCGGCAATGATTGGACCGACAACCCAGAAGACACCAGCTTCTTTGTGTTGCGAACTGACACTAACATCGGTATCGGTGGGAATGTTCGGATCCGGCCTCCTTGGTGGGTCGCCGGGCGGAACCTGCCTCATATCCAATGCAAGGAACTCCGAGAAAGGCGAGCTGGTGTACAAATGTTTCTGTGGAGTATCGACCACAGCGCGGACGAAAATCTTATATTTTTTGCCTCGCTCGAGCTTTCTATTCGTGAAACCACCCACATCCTCGCCATCGCCAAGGTGGAACGTATACGGAATGTTCCTCTGCGGAAACTTGGCGGCGATGTATGGCGCGTTCGAGTTCTCACCCTTCTGACCTTTGCTGGCGACCATGTCATCAGTGAGGAACTGATCGGGATGCCTGTGGATGGTCATCTTATCTTCGGGCACAACGACCAAATAATAGTGACTAATGGGGCCGTATTCCTCGCTCGCCTGCGGCAGGATGACCTGAATCTCCTCGCCGTGATCGACGCCGTAGAAGTCGGGCTGGACCATCGGCTGCGGCGCGGCCATCTGCGTGGTGACCGTGATCTTCGTCGGCGGGCGATAGGTGTAATCGTTCGGAATGGCGCTCACGTTCACATTGTACGTGGTGAAGGGCGACAGCTCGTTAATAGTGAACGTCCGCTCCGACGCCTTGAGCGTGTGCTCCACCCGAGGGATGTTCTGCGTTTGGGTGATGCCCTGCGAGTCGACGAATTCCTTCACGGCGTCGAATGAGATCTTGTAGGTGACGGGATTTAGCCGAATCGGGGGCGAGAAGGATAATGTCATCGAGTGTGTGGTGACATCATGCGCCTTCAGATTCAGCGGGACATCCTCCGGCTTGACCTTGACCGTGACCTTTTCGGAGAGGCGCCCAAGGCCGTTTTTCAATCGCGCCGCAACGGCGATGGCGTACTGGGCGTATTTTTCCAGATTGACGAGGTCGGCACTCTCCGTCAAGCCAACAGGTTTCTGTTGCCATTCGTCCAAGTCCTCAACGGCGGTCATGGTGTAGAAGATTTGATAGCCAATGACTTTGCCGCGCGATGGGACGTGCTCCCACCAGACTTCCACGCTGGAATCTGAAGTGGCAACGGCACGAACGGACATAGGAGCTCGGCCAATGTCGCGCTCGGTTTCCAAAGTAATCTTCTCGCTGTAAGGGCCGGCACCTTGGTTCGTGTACGCTTTGATGTGGAACGCGTACTCGGTGTTCTCCTCGAGATTGGTGAACACTGCCTTGGTGGTATTTACATTCCGCTCGATGATATTGCTATGGTCGGATTTCTTGTGAAACTGGACGTCGTACTTAATAATCTGCCCATTGCGTTGTTCGCGCGTCGGCGGGTCCCACGTGATGCAAACCACGTCGGGCGTCTGAAAGTGATAGCTAATGTTCGTTGGTGGTCCGTTGGGTGGTCCCTCAGGGGTGTGCTTCAGCTTGATGGCCTCCTGCCCGATGCCAATATGATTCAGGCCAGCCACACGGAACTCGTACTCTACGCCGCGTTCCAGCTCAGTTATCCGGTAGCTCTGCGCGTGCGACTTCAGGCGCTCCTCGCGCAGCTCGTGGTCCTTGACGCCGTAGCGCAGGCGATAACCCTGCAGCTCGCCGTAGGTCTGCGTCGGCCGTGACCACTCCAATTCGATCGTTACAGTCGGCTCCTTTTCGATCACCCTGAGAAGACGCAAAGTTAGAAAGTTCGAATACGGAAGAAATCAATGACCCCATTATGACGGGGCAGGCAAGGTTTAAGTTGGAGCTGGGAGTTTCGGTAAAGGGGGGGAGGGTATCGCCTTACTTGAGCGTTAATGCGGGTCGATTAGGCACACCTCCCGGCGTCTTGGCCGTTATCGGCGGGCTGCGATCTCCATCGCCCTTCCTCGTTAGCGCCGCCACTTGCACCGAGTACTTGGTGTCGGGCTGCAGGCCGGTGATGTTGATCTCCAGCGTCTGATCGCCGAGCACGTCGTAGCGTATCGGCTCGTTCAGCAGGCTCTTGCCCTGCGAAAAGGGTTAGCAAACATTTTATTGCCGCGAAAAACTTTCCCCCCCAACAGGCATTCGAAACTTTGTGCGCCTGGTATCTTTTGATGTTTACCTCGTCTCGGGTTTCCTGCACGTGGATGTGATAGCCGCGAATGATCCCGTTGCGATCCTTCGCCAGCGGCGGGCTCCAGGTCACCGCCAGCGTGGTGGAATTGATCGGTGTCACTTGGACGTTTTGCGGATCGCCAGGCACTGTGGAGTAAATCAAGATTAAAATCCCGGACGGCGAGCGCTCCAAAAACATGAAAAACGATCGAAATGCCTTTATTAAACTTTCAAAATCACTGGCAAAAGCATGCAATCCTAACTTTTCATGTTTTTCTTTTTCGTTCAGTTTTCAGATATCGTGTTACGTTGCATATTTCTAATTTCATCGTTACAACTCAAAATGTTTTTTGGTTCATTTGACTTTCTTTTTGTCTTTTTCGCTCTTGTTCGATCAGGGTATAACATTTGAATACCAACACATTTATTAATCGCTGAATAATTACCTCATTCCCATTCGGTAAACATTTAAAAGGGTAAATACCTACTCGTATGCGTTCAAAGGCAAACTACACACACTTGGGTAAAGTAGTAATAGCGGATTGTGGGCGGGTGGCAAAGATTAAAACATATTGCATTCAGACGAGACGAATTTCAATGAAATTCATATTCGTGGGCGGATCAAAAAGTATAAATGGTCAATATCCTGCGGTTTCCAGCATATTGTATGCGTTGAAAAACAGGGGTGGTTAAAATGTTAGTTAAAAAACGATCAAGTCGTCGAAAAAACTCCCAAAAATGTCGCTGTCTTAAAAATTACTTTGGTAAAAATCCATATTTTTTGCTCGTTTGCGTTCAAAAGCACAAAAACACTACAAAAATACTCTAATCGTATATCATATTAATGTAGACAAAAAAGAATGCTGTCTAAAAGTGCACACACAGAGTCAATACTCACTTTGAAAAACTGTGGGGGACCGTGTCAAGGCAAAAAGTGAGAAAAAAGAAAAAATAGTAATGTAAGACTGTTACAATACTATACAAGTCACATCAAAAATGTTGCTTTGTTTTTTTTAGCGTTTTGGTCAAAAATGTTCTGCTACAAAAATGCTTGCAGGAATCTTTCGTTTCAGCGTTGTCTCTTCTGCCCTGAGAGGTTTATACTCACACACGCATGTAAAAATGCCGCCCCGTTTTGCACTCACGACAAAAAACAATATTCGATTAATTAAAGTACAAAACATTGGAAAAATCTGTGTGAGAAAATCAAAATTCACCGAATTGTAAAATGTTTGTTGCCAAGGGGGGTTGTTAAAATATCCAAGAGGAACGCAGTTAGTGAATATTTTAAATTGTGTGTTGAGTGTATTTTTCTTCTTTGGTTGAATGTGAGTTTGTCAGTGTGTGTGTTTGGTATTGTAGGGACATTGTTTGCACCATTCTTAATTTAGGACAAAGAACTTACATTTTTGCCTTAATATAGTTTTAAAAATGTATGATAAGATGAATAAATGACTACGAAAAGAGTAAAATATGATGACAAACACATACTAAGTGAATGAAAAAACCTTCGCTAGGATATGCGTTTCCAAAATTGGCTGAACATTCGTGAAATTTCGCACAAAACTGTAGTGATACACACACAAGTCGATGAAGGACTAGCTCTACGCAAAACACATGCAATGAGTGAAAAAAGAATACATTAAACCAAAAGCAAAATCAAACGCAAACTTCATCACAGACCGAAAACGAATAGATGATCAAAAACGGATGAAACAAACTGCTTATTCAGTTGTCGAATAGTTTTGGTATTGGTATTCAAATGTGAGGGCGACGCAATCGCATTACGCAAATCGCGAAATGCCGTTTAGCGATAATCACACCCCCAAAATGTGATGGGGGCATTCGAAATAATCGAAATTCAGCATCGTCATCAACAGTCGCGCAGGAAAATATTCGCAAATCGCTTTGCACACGCACGCAGTCACACACATAAACGGTGCAAGTGTAGAGTATGCACACACAAGTGAGTTCAATATATATGTAAATATATAAATATTCAAAAAAATTGTGCCATATTCATTTATATATAGAGATAGTGCGCCATGTCATCCTACTGTGATTGGTGCGGCCTACAGCGAGGCGAGATTGTGGTGGACAAATATTTTAAGAGGACTTTCGGCCACAAAAAACGACACGCATTCCAACATGCGGCCAGATTTGCATACATAATGTACATTTTGATTGCACTACATTTAATCCACACAGGACACACACACAAATATGATGAATTTGGTGCAATTGTGAATGTGCCATCAACGTTCGAATGCGTGCGCTTTTTTTGGTGCGTTTTGCGGGTTGAATCAGGTGAAAGGCGTGATATTTTCGGTGGAAAAGTCAAAGCATGCGTGGAGTGTTCAATATCTAAGTACGTAAAAAACGAACGGTGCTTTCGAAAATAGAAACAGTAACGATACGGTTATAATCCAAAGAAACGTGTGGTTCAAACGGAAAACGTAAAAAACAGTTTCGTGAAAAAAGTTCAAAAAACGGTGCCGCTTATCAATAGATATATTCGTGACTCAAAAAACGGTGCGCCATTGCAATGCATTTCTGTGCCAAAACCAAAATCAGAAAACCAACTCAAAACGAAAAACTGGTGAGTCGAAACGCAAAGATTCACCAAAAAAAAAGACAACTCAAGTAAATCAATCCAAGAAAAGCAATCATTACATGTGAACGTGAGTAGCTAACAATTACAACCCAACTAAACAGAACGGAAAATCTTCACACAATCATAACGTAATCGAATTTTGTGATACGCCAACTCGTCTAATTAATCTTTTTTAGTCGTTAGCTCATCCCGATCAATCAATCAATCATAATAATCATAAGAATAATTAATAAATATATGTGCGCAGATAAAATTTGCATTTGCATTACAGAGAGATTCATAGTGTAAAAATTCAAAAAATCAACCTCAGTGGTTCTCTGCTCCTTCAAACGCTTTTGTAGACAGAAGAAAAACGTTAAAAACGTTAGTCATTTTGTTAAAGTTATCAAACATGACAAATTCGGTCACAAATAGTCAGCAAGTTAGTTATACAAAAATTGCGTTAAAAATGTTTGCTGTAAAAAAGTCGCAAAATCACAAATCACAAAACAAAAGACTCTCAGAGAATCAAAAATGTGGTCAAAAAGCAACCGTAAAAAATACGCCAACAAATGTTGCAAAGCTAAAAAGTGCTTTGCCTTTAGGCGGGGTGGAAGAACCGAGTTTCTCTGTGAGTCTTTTCGGAAAAATCGCTACTACTTCAGTGTTCAAAAATTCCTCCCTTTCCGGTCGAGCTGCAATGGTGTGAAAAAAGTGGAGAAAAAATCACAAAATCACATACCACTGCGGGCATGGCAAAAAATCTACGGTACTACGAACCAAAGTCAACTCAAAGAGAACGATGATTTTGGGCAGGTCGGTTGATCAACCAAAACGTTTCTGAATGAGAGGTTGAGGTGTTGATAAAAATGACAAAAAACGCAAAAACCAAAAAACCAAAAACTATGTTTACCAAAATATGTATTACAGGGACGTATTCAAGAATTCAAGAGAGTGGGACTTTCTTTTTTGTAAACTCCTGTAAATATTATTATTTTAAGTCTGTCCAGGCTACAAAACCATCAAATTTACTAACAAGGTTTTCAAAATTACAACTTCTTAAAACTTCATCAAATTGCTAAATGTTTTCTAAATTTTTTTTCCACAAATTTAATGGTTTTGATGTCATCAATAGATTAACAAAATAAAAGTAAAATAAAAAATTGCTGGGTTTGTTTGCAATGTTATTTGTTTCAACGTACCATCTTCGTGGGTGCGAACGGTGATGGGATAGGAGATGGGCCCGTCCCCGACGGAGGTGCCGGCGAGGACCCAGATGCGGTACTCGGTCCAGCGCTTGAGCTCGTCGAGGACGAAGCTCGTCGCGTTCAGCTTGTTGACGGAGGACTCGCTGTCGGAGCGCTCCGCTTCGACAAAGTGCAGCTTGTAGTAAATGATTTTGCCGCTGCTCCTCTCCCTGGGCGGCTCCCAGCTGACTTGGATGGACGTGGGACTTACCGCTTCTCCGGTCACGTTCTGCGGCGGCGCGCCCGGTACTACGGCGGCGTGTTTGCGATTAGCTCAAGGCGCTCAAGATAAGCAGCAGGGTGGGCGGGGTGGGCGTGGCGGCGGGAACACTCCGCGCGACCTGCGCGGCCGCGCAAAGTATTCGCGCCGAAATCAAGGGGGGTGGGGGACATTATATGTACACAATCCGAATCAATTCGCTTTGAAACGTTGAATGTTTGATCGAAATAGAGACACCACTTGTATGGACTGACTTCATCAGCGTCGTCTGCTGACCAAATTAGTTGTGTGACAAGAGAGGAACTTAAAATGCATCATTGCTCCAGAGAAATGCAAAAAGTATACGAAGTGCAGTGCTCGATTATTCAACGCAAAACTCAATGAAATCAAAAGTTTGTAAATCAATTCAAATTAATATCCACGTATATAGAGTATAAAGACAAATCGCTAGTCATTACTTGGGCATGCAATGCAATATCACAGACACAAACTTTATGCAATCACTCTGCACAGCACGACACACCATCACCATACCACACTCACTCAAACCAGACTCATTCAATTTCCATTGTCTAAACTTTTCCTTCGTTTTGTCAATATTTAAATGCTTGTAACTGAAAATAATCCTGCTTCCGAGGCTTGCTGGAAGCGTTTACCCATCACCCCCGAATTCGGTTAGTTATACTCGGCGCCATTTTGCTCTGTGCGGCTGGGCGCCATTTTCTTACCATACTGCTTGGTGCGCACGTGGATGGGCGGCGTGGTGGCGCCCTCGCCGCGCTGCGATCTCGCCGCCAGCCACACGTAGTACAAAGTGTTCGGATAGAGCCCGCTCAACAGATAGTTCTCGGTGAGCCCGATACGCCGATGGTGCTTCTCCTTCGCGTACGTATCGTTCCAGTACAGTTCGTAATTCACAATGTTCTCGCCCGAATGCGCCGGCTTGTTCCACTGCAGCATCACGGACGCTTCGCCGATTTCCGACGCGCGCAAGTTACTCGGCTGCGATGGTACACCTAGGGATTTACAGCCACAAAATTAGGCACATGTCAAACGCGCATGAAGAGTGGTGCTCCATCTAGACGTTGATTTGCAAGATTTTCAAAGTGCTTGGTAGGGAACGGAGTGGTTTACCTTGTTGGGTCTTGACGTGGACGGGCGCGCTGAGCGGGCCCGGCCCGACGGAGGTGAACGCCTGCACGCGTATCGTGTAGACGGTGTGCGGCGTGAGGTCGCTGATGGTCGTGAGCCGGTTGTTGTCCACCGTCTGCGACTTCCACTGCGCCATCGGTTGCGTGGGCTGCTCGGTGAAGTACACCTTGTAGCCCTGCGCAAACACGCTTGCATGAATGTGGTGCGGTGGTGGGGCGAATAATCAAATTTAATGATATGCAAACAGCTGGGATCACCGGGATGCAGCCAGTCGGGCTGGGGGGGCGCAAGCTTATCATCATTATGTTTTACTTACGGTCACTTGGCCGTTGGGGGTCTCCGGCTCGTCCCACTGCACCACCATCGTGCTGGAGCTGAGCGGCTTCGGCTGCACGTTCTTGGGCGCGGATCCCGGTTCTGGAAAACGCAGGAAATTGTTATGGTAAGCAGGTAGTTGCCGGGGCGCGCGGTGCCGGCGCGCCATTATCGTCTGAAACGGCCGTTAGCTTAATGCATGTCGTGCAAACCGCATACAGCTCCAGAGCCGCCAGACCGCCAGGGCTTGTTGTTCGATTAGGTCAGCATTGAACCCTGGGTTCTGCATTACTGAGTGTCACCTGTGCAGTAAGGCTTTGCCATTTTCTTTGCTATGCAAGCAAAATCAAACATATCGGTAATACAGAGCTCCGAGTTATCGACATTATTGCCTTCCCTAATTGCCATGCTTTGCTTAACTAAGGCTTTTAAGGTTTGATGGCTGATTATAGCACTTAATGGCAAATGACACACGGTAAATTTAGTGGAAGTGTTAGTGGCACTTACTTGCACCTCCAAAGAGAGAGTCAGCTAAATAGTAAAGCAAACATTAGTAGATTGCACGCCACCACCGTAACAAGTTAGTAAAAAGCATGCACACACACACACACGCAGACACTCAAACATTGTAGAAATATATGATTGCACTTGACGGAGTCCCGAGTTGGATTTGATGTGTTGATGCTACTTCGGTTTCGATTTTCAGCGCTACTTTTAGACTTTAGTTTTTACATCGTTAAGGCGGACGGCGTAATTCGAGTGGTTTCGTAACTTCGACCCTCCCCCAACTTGGGCATTAAACCCCACATTCCCGTCCCCGCCCCGCGCTCGAAAGAAAAGTTGGAAGCAATTTAAACGACTGAACAAAACTCCATACTCAAACAAACTATAATGTAATGTCGCACAGAGAGCACGAGCAATATCTCTGTGTATGTGTGGCGGAGTGGTAAATGCGAACACAATGTGGAGGAGCGCAAGTTTCCAAACTATCAAAACTATAGGGTAGATGGTATAACCATGTGTATGGGAAAAATTCATTTTCACAAAATCTTTGGTCATAATGGCAACTTACATTAAAGCATAGCGATTGCATTAAGCAACGATGCAGGCGCAACGATCGCATGAAAAGATTACAAACAATCGGTTTCAAAAACATGAAAAAACATTATAAAGCATTCGTTTGGGAAGAGTTAAAAACGTTACGTCAGACTTACAAAACACAAAAAGAACCACAGGAAGTATAGAAGAAAAAAGTCATGTCACAAGTCAGAAGTAAAACCAGAAAAACAAAAGACCAAAAGAAGGGCCAAAAGCCAAATAAAACTTAAATTTATTGTTAAACGTTTGTAGATATCGTAGTTGTTAGTTGATGAATATCCCGAGTCCGAGTTCCAATCGTGGTTTCAGTCCGATTTCAATACCTTGTCGAGTAAACCTACCAGTCTCGCCAGTTGTAACGATGGCCGGCGAACTCGGCGGTCCTCTGCCGATATTGTTATTGGCAATCACGTACAGCTCGTACTCGGTGTAGGGGCTCAGATTCCGCACGGCGTAGTACATCGTGATGATGCCGGAGATCTCGCTGTACGCCTGATTAGCATACTTGGGCTTGAACTGAATAATGTAGTACTGCAGATCATCGGGCCCATCGTAGGACCAGGTGAGTCTCACAGAGACCGCGGTGATCTCCGAGACGCGCACGTTCGTTGGCGCCACAGGCAACGCTAAAACATTAACATCGCAATTAGAGTGGCGAATAATCAACGTGTCGGTTGGCGGCGACTTACATTGGACTTTAACTTGGGCCATCGATTCGATGACGCCTAAGGAGCTCGCCGCGATGCAGGTGTAGTTCGCCGATTCCTGAATATCGGTCAGCTGCAGGTTGTTGACGCCCACCGGCAGGTTGTCCTCGGGCGTGAGGTCCTGCACGGCGCCCTTGCGCCACTTGACGAACGGCATCGGCGAGCCGACCGCCACGCAGGTGAGATTGAGATCAGCGCCGAGCATCACTTCGTACATCGGCGACGGCGGCTTGGAAAACTGCGGCGGCACGCGGCGCACCTTGACGTACACCTGCGTCGACTTGGAGTACTCGGTGCCGATGGAGTTCTCCGCGACGCACTCGTACTTCCCCTGGTCCTTCTCCTCGCTGGACTTGATCTGGAATTTACCTGCAAACACGCAACCACCACCGATTTTTATCATAAACAAGAATTCAACTATTGAAGACTCCAACTAGAAAAAAAAGGGGGAGGATCTGAGTGTGGATTTGTTGTTACCCCAACGCCCAACTTGGGCTAATGGTCCCAAGGGCACCTCCTGTGAGGGGAACTTGAGAAGCGCGCGAGGATGGCGACAAACAAGTAGGCAAACAAGCACTCCACGGCTGTGCAGGAATGAAGAAGTGACTCTAGTGACTCAATCATCCAACTATAATGGCTACCCTCCTCCCACACCTCGTCCAATATCCCCCCAGGAGGTACGTGTTTTGTACGGTGTTTCTTCCGACGGACCCGGCGGCATTCCTTTTTTTCAGGCCGGGATCTTTCAGCATTGTGCTAGGTATAGTATTTCCCATGCTTGTTGAAAACTTTCAGTCTTTGAGTCTTTTAGTCTTCTAGTCTTTCAGCGCGCGCGCGAATCTTTCGCCGCTGAATAGGAGCGAAAATCTACAAGAAAAAGGAAATCAGGGAGCGAAATGTAATAACGAAACTTTTCTATATCCAACTAAAACTCGACGAAGTCCACTAAATCAGATAGCGCGCGAAAGCGAAGAGATAAAAACTTGTTGTGTAGCGAAGTGCGAGAAACCCCTCACCGACAGCCTTTAGCCTTTAGGCGAATCAATAGATGAGGGTGAGAAGGACGCCGGCAAGTAGAAAGTAGACACTCATTAATTTTCTTGTTCAGTGTCCTGGAGGTGGGCGGTGGGAATAAAAATCATCGCCCATCGGACGCTTTAATTTTAAGACCTCTGATATCGCCAATGAACAAGCGCGACGAAGTTAAAGTTCTCGTTCCGGGTGCAAGTTAGGAGCGATGTGAGACAAATCCGAGCGGTTCGATAATGGCTGCAGTTTGTGTGGCGCCATGTTGGCGTTTGGGGTTGGCGCATTGGCATCGGGTTTATCTGAATCCATATTCACGCTGCGCACCCGAGACTGGCGAGACTAGACGACTAGAGAGTAGAGACTAAAGACCATGAGAGGTCGAACCAGAATGTAACCGTCTATACGGCGCGGCGGGAAGGTGGCAATGCTCCTTCGGCAGCCCCGAATAGGTGCGAATCAATATGCAAGGCGCGCACATAAGATGCGAGAGTAATCCGGGAGAAGCTTATATTACACACATCTTACTACCTGCGGATCGCTTATCCCGGCCCTGCGCGCCGGCGCCGCATATAAAATTTATGAAAAGAAAATTCACGCGAGAAAAACTCACGAAAACATGTTTTTGGAGTTCGGCGGCACGTTTTCATCATAGCATCCGCATGCCTCATCACATTCTACATGGTCCTGGCGAAATTTATTTAGGCCTGGCACAAACACCAGCCCAACCGCCAAACAAAATGAAAAAAAAAGAAGATGGGTAACATGGAGGCATATGAGCTGTTCAATCCAGCTCAATTTAACCCTAATCTTGGATAATTTGTTTTCTTCGTACTAAAAGATGCCGCAAAAGGAACAAAGTAAGGTTATGCTGAACAACACATTCTTGGTGAAAAGCTAGGACTGGTAGGACAAGTGTGAGGTTAAGTTTGAGGTTGGCACTGACCTTCGGCGATGGTGTACCGCGGATTGTTGGTGGGATCGATGGGCAGCATGTTGCGCACCCAGTAGATCTTCGGCGGCGGGCTGCCGGTCGCCTGGCAGTTCAGCTGCGCGCTGTGGCCGACCTCGACGACCTTGTTCTGCTGCGGCGGCTGCGTGATTTGCGGAAAGCCGGGCGGAAGTTTGTCGGCTGTAACAAATAGCAGGGCGGGCGGCCATTATACAACAATGCCCAATATAGACATCAACACAGGCAAGTATAAACACAATGCGCTTACATATAGACACAAATATGGCGGCAGCCGCCCCCCAAAACACAATATGGCGCTGCGTGCGTGTGTGGGGGAGTGCATTAAACAAACACATCCCGGCGGATCTGTTGCGCGTCGTTAATGCGATGCCGACGCCGCGAGGCGCGCGTTTGCAAATAATGGACGCGAATTTCATCGCGGATAATTAAATCGAAGCGGCGCGATTTGTGCGCTTGGTCATCGACAGCCGGACGGTGTAATGCTTTCGCGCGTGAATGAATAATTCGCGTTTGATTTTCGTCATTCTCGCTTTGAAAGCTTTGAAAATGCCGGCGATTGCAGCTAATCCAGCCCGCTGTGACTCTAGTGCAATGCAGGGTTCATTGGCCAAAAGTAGCAACACTTCTCAAGCAGATTAACACTAACGTAACCTGGCTAATAGTGTTGTAATTTAATGTCGGTTCGCGACTTTTTCCCTGCTTCAATATTTACTATTTAGTGTTAGTGCTACATTGTGTGGTTGCGTGCTTGGCGAGAGCGAGAATAAACAAGACGCGTTGTGACAAGACATGATAAACGAGCGCAATATCAACGGCCACGGCGCGGCGTGGCGGCGGCGGTGGCTGTAATGATAAAAATAAAAATAAAGGAACGGCGAATATTGTAACCGCCATCGCGCCATGCGCCATGGTCTCGTTAGCCACCGAGTGTTGTACGCCCGACATCGCCAGCATCAGATATGACGATACAGCCAGCGATAACGGTTTGTTAGTGATGTTTTGCCGGCGCGCCGAATCGTCCGCCATTTTGTTTAACCAAAAATAGATCCCCAAACCCAGCCACACACATCGTACCAAATTGAGTTGTTGTGTTTGTGTTTTTGTGTCTGTCTCGTCGTGTATTTTATTGTTTCTGAATTCTGAACTAACGCAAGTCGTTTGCCTTCCGATCCCAATCTCTCATTTTCTATTTTGTCTTGCTGTGTTTTGAACGATAACGTTCTTAGGCAAATATATATTTAAAGTGTTTAATGACGAAATAATTGGCCAGTAATTGCGTGCCACAATTAAGGCTGGCGTTTAAAAACGCGTTAAAAGCTGCGAATTTTCCGCGCGAGAGGAGAGGAGCGCACCACACAGTGTCGGACTGTGGCAGTGGGGGGCGGCTGGCGGCGGCTCAGGGCTCAGTAATTATGCGGATGGCATTAAAACGCCTCTTTCATTCCGAAACATTTAGTTTTGGCTTTTATTTTCCGGACTGCGAAACACATTACGTGCTTGGGGCGCTGGGCCGCCGCGTGCAGTTGGGAAAGTTTTGTGCGAACTCGCGAGCCGGCAGACTTGTAACTCCACCCCCCCCAACCACCATCAACATCACTTCCGGCAGAGGAATTGCACATGTTTTAAAGTACTTAATGTGCGTATTCAAAATAATCGTAACATTTACAAATTCAAACAACAAAAAAAAACTACTTAATTCACAGTATAAATCTTTAAAATGGCATCAGTGACATCTATTGGTGAGTAGGTGTGACATCTTAATCCTAACCTATCTCAAAGACCACCCCCCATCACCCGTGTTTCTTTCTCGTGCTGGCTTGCGCTACAGGAGGGGAAACTCAGGTCTGTTCCCAGTAATTAGCAAAATTGATTCGTTTGCTATAAATTAAACCGTCTCCCCGAGTGGTAGGCGTCCGCCTTGGCGGCGGCGGTGGCGGCGGCGGCGCAAAATTAATAGTGTACACTTTGTCAAACGCCGGGCGGTTTCTTGCGCCCCCAGCGCGCCGAATTCCGTAAGCAAGTTTCCCTCGCGACGCGCGAATGTAAATGCGCGCGGCGAACAAGCGTTTTGTCGCATGAGTGTGTGCGCTCGGCGCGGGGGAGGAGAGCGGGGGGTCGGCAAGAGACAACTGTGGCCGGATAATTCAAGCAACGAGCCAACGAGCCAACCAACCCCACTTGCAATTGTAGCGTCTGCTCTCAGATCTGCCTCCCAGCAGCCAATAGTTGGCGGCGCGGGGGCAGGGGAGCAGGGGCAGATGAGGGTAGCAGGAGCCGGAGCAGAAGAGCAAGAAAGTGTAGCCTGGCAGTGTCGTGTTGATGGACTATTGTGCGGCGGCACAATGGGTTTATCACGCGCCATTGTGAGCGCTTCTTTGTGCCGCTGAGGTTCGGCGGTGTGGCGGCGCTTCCAAGCCCGGCGCATCCACCAATTCTACCATCATCACCGCATCACGGACCGCAGCCGCCCAAGTGGCAAGTAGCAAGTGGCGGTTCACGCTTCTTTAGACAGTCACAAGCGGAGAACAAAATATCAGCGCCGCAGCGAGATGAGATGTGGATGATACAAATCATCTGTTATTATGGGGGTGGAGGGGCGCAGTTTTCAGCCTCCGCCGACTGCGGGCACTGCGGCTGACCTCCGCCCTCCGCCCCAGATCCAGATCGAGCGCGCCCGCCTTTTGTTGAGCTGTATTATTGATGAAAACGTTTAGGAAAATTGCCGCTTACTCGGCAACAATGCGATAAAAACTCAGCCGGAGAAAAATGCTGTCAAAATGGATAAAGCTACCTCTCTCCTCATATCAAACAATGCAACCAATCTCACATCTCACATAGCCACATCATTATTCAAGCTTCATCATTAATCCACGCCCAGCATCCGAACACCCTGTATATCAGTGTTGTGTGCCCTCGTTTCTTCGATGCATCCATCTATTTTTGTAGCAATTTTATTGCGCGTTCGAATCGGATTTTTACTTCTGGGAATAAGTGATTTCTCAAATCAATTTTCCTCCGCGCACATGCATACTGTCGAAGGGGCGGAGGAGTGGAGGCTGGGGGAGGGATGCGAGACCGGCAGTTATATTCTTCGCGGAAAGATCTCTTCCTTTCACACCCGACAACTCCCCAACAACGACGGTCTCCCATGGCTCTATAAACCCGCTACTCGCGCGCCAGTGAATGCGTAGTTGGTTGCCTACAACTTGTTTGACGATGGCGGCGGATAGACGTAACATCTTCACGGCGCGCGGCGATTGTGACAAATTTAGAGAACTGCACGGAAAAAAACTACCACTACTCACAAACTCACAAATAGAAAATAGGAAATGGGAAATAGGAAATAGCAAATACAAAATACAAAATACAAAATAAAAATGAAGAAAAGTGTACAGTGGGGATGGATGTGAAAATCCTTTCCTTGCGCAAGAAGTAGCAATAGAAAATACGCAACGAATATGTAGGTTTATATAACGATGCACGCGTCGCGTTGATTGTGTTGCCTATATAAACGTGCTATGTGCGGAGCGTTACAATATCGCGCGACGCGTATATGCAACCAAATTTACGTTCCGCCTGCGCTACTTGCGCCGCTTGCGCTGAGTAGCGAATGTGTGGCACGTTTACAGCGTTTCCCACTAGCGGCGCGCGAGTTTTGTTGGTTTTTGGCCCCGTTATAAAGCACACGTAGCTTGACGGAGAGCGAAAATGGACGCGCATTTTTCATCCGGCATTATTGCCCCCACGCCGCGTAACGGGGGAACGTGCGAGCGCAGAACGAGGAAATGTGCGCGATTTTCGGGACGCATTCATACGTTCGCGCCCATATAAAGCATAAATATGTTTGACATATAAATCTAGTGCCTATGCACGGTTCAAGTTCGGTTCGGTTCAGTTCAGTTCGCGGCGTGCGGTGTGGGGATATAAGATCACATCAATTTCGACTCGCGCGTTTGAATAAAATTTCAATAAGGCGATTTGCCACCCAGCTAAACACCCTTAACCTGCGACAAACGCGACGCGCCACATTCGAATCATAATATTTTGTGAACCACTAAACCACATGAAGCTCAGTGCTTTCTTTTTGTGTTTTGTGGGGGCTGAGGGGGTGAAAAGCTATACGTTACAATTATCGGAATACATCGAACATGGAAAAAGCGAAACAAATAACTTCACAAAGATTTACTCTCGGGAAAGTTTTCCGTCGGCTCAACACTCCATAAAAATCGATACACTGAGTGGAATTACGCCATCATTGAGGCCGCCATCTTGCACTTGAAGTGCGCAAAGTTTTTGAAATTCCAAAAAATGTGCCACGCGCCATTTTAGGTAGTGGAAATGAGAGAAAACGCCACACAAGTCTAACCAGCTTAGAGTACCTTAGTGTACCGAAAGACGTTTTCCGGTTTTCCGGGTAACATAATAGACTATCGGCGGGCGGGTTTCAGGTTGCAGGCAGCGGCAGCGCCGGCGAAGGCGCAAGGAAACGAAAAAGTAGTAAAATTTCCTTCGGAAAGCGAACGAACTCCTCGCGTCGAATGGGGTTGGTATTCGTTTTCGTTTGTTAGGTGCTTCAGCTTGCCGCTCCTGCAATACCTGCCGATGCCGCGCAGAAATATTTATAAGATCGATAAGAACGTAAAAGAAGACCACTTAACTTTACTTTAGAGTTGAGCACAACATGGTGGACACTCCACAAGAAAGAGGAAGCATGTGAAAATTAATTCTTTTCGTCCATCACGCAAAAGGTTAATCACGTTATACAAAAATAATATGAAAAAAGTGCGCGGCTGCTGTTGGGGAGGGCTGGCGGACGTCTAACGTTCCGCGCGCTCCTCCTCATTTCCTGAAAGCTACGGAAATGACTCATTGATTGATGGCGGATCTCCCGACGCCGCCGCTGTTGCCGCCGCCGTCACGCCGGAATCGCTCACGTCCAGGTGAAAGCCTCCCCCCCCACCCTCCGCCCCCCGTCTGCCGTCCTGATACTAATTTGTTTTTAAATGAAAAAAATACACGCCGACTGTATTTATCAACGAGTGCAGAAGCAGAATAAATGAGTGACTGGTTGAAGGACTGAACAACGAAAGGACTGCAACTGGAGCGAAAGGACTGGAGAAGTGAAGGAGTGAAACATTGAGCGATTGGTACAATGTCCCAAAGAGACACGAGACCCCGAGACAATAGACAAGAGACAAGAGGAAAAAGCAAAGAGTAAAAAGGACAAAGCGACGAGTTGAAGTCGAGCGTCAGAGTGAAGAATGTATTGACAATCCGATGCGATGCGATACGATGTCGTGCCGCCCTCCGCTTCCACTGCTTTACTATTAAGATATTTATTAAGATAGGTTTTATGTGCGAGTGCGACTTCGGCGGCGGAATGCGAAGTGCTTGTGCCTTGGAAAGCAAAGAAACCAAGAACACAAGTGTCGCCATCTAGCATTTCCAGATATCAAGACAGCAACACAAAAAACAATTAATTTTATCATTTGCTTGTGACAACACTTCACTTTACATCATTGCACATCACTTGGCATCATTCTTCGTTCATCGCTCATCGCTCATCGCCCGTCGCAATTCTGGTAATTTCGTGTAGTAGTCGTCCGCCGTAATTCCCGTAATTTTTATGATACCGATGTGACAATGCCCATCGCACCATCACATCCTCATTGTCGCCGGCGGCGACGTCGCCGCCTTCATTTCTCGCTCGCTTCTGCTTCATTTACTAATGAGTCGATTTAAACAGTAGTTACATTGTTGCAGCGCGCCGGAGCAAGTGGGCGGAAATTTATTAGGTTATTATGAGGGAAGAATGGCGGAAGCGCCTCCGTCGGCGGCGAGCAGATGGCTGACGACGCGCGACCTTTCCGCCATTCTTCTTTTCTTCTCGGCGCCGCGCCGGTCGCCATTATGTTTTGCGACAGTTGTCAGCGTCAGCACGCCGCAAAAAAAGGAGCGCCCGAAAAAGAGGAGCGCGGACACACGCGACGGTGACGGCGATGACGCCGAGGACGAGCGCGAGCGCGCAAAAAGAAGAAGTGAACAAATCTTTTCGGACGCTGCGGACGTCAGGAAACATGTGAAGCGCCGCTTTTTCAGCGGGGGCGGAAAACTCGGCAGGGCAGTCAACGCTTTCCGCATTAAGGTGGCAAAAACAGACACAATCAAAAGCCACAAAGGAAACTTGTGCAAAGAAAAAAACACGGAAAAAGGTAACAACAATATATTAAAAGGTTTAGTTTATAATAATCGTATAAATGAGAGCGCACCGAGCGAAAAAGAAACAGAAGTAACGTAAATGGGATGCAGTGTGTAAGTTTTCATTAATAAAATGATTTCGACTGAGATTTAATGTAGGTTTAATACAAGTAGCGTCATCTGTTAGCATAGAACATTAACACGCATTGTATTTGTCTAGAGATGTCACTACATACATCGAATTTGAATTAATATTGAATTAATTCTTTGATTTCTCCGTAAAATGTAAATCTCTTTCACGGTCAAGTCGCCTAAAAATTGGGGATGGGGGTGGGCACACCAGGGGTATAGTGGCTAACGCGCCGCGCAGCAAACCCGACGACCGAATGCGGCATGGGTTCGAATCCGCTCCGCGGCGAACATTTTTCCGGCTCTTATCCACTCCTCCAGCAGCGCACTGCCGAATACTAGGCGCAGTACACCTGGTGCAACATCACCGGGTTCCACGGACCCCGAAGCATATTATTTTGCAAAATTTTGCAATTTTTGAAAAATGTGTCCTTTAAGAATAGTAATTTTTGCCCTAAGCTTTTGAAGGTGATGGTCCAGTGGGCAACGTCGTGGGTAATAACGAAAAGGTCTGAGGTTCGAGTCCCAGCGACCAAGTTTTTTTTTTTTTGATTTTACTTAAAACAGCTAATAAGTCAATTAACATATTATTTTTATTTTTATTT
>JAODGB020043844.1:991935-1004573 GCA_027574905.2 Earota dentata
AAATTTAGGCCACCTCCTGATCCATAGTCTGAGCAACATCTTCTATAATAATCTGCTTCTGCTCAGCATCTTTGGCCTTCTCTCCTTTGCCAGAATCATCAGTGTCCCGTTTCGTGTTTAATGCATTGTTGGCAAAGACCGTCGAAAGTTTCGCCAGCGAACCAATCGCCTTGAAGCGCGTTTGCGCCTTCTGCTTGCCGACTTTCTTCGACCATTGTTCATCACGTGAGGGCATCTGCGCTAGATATTCGTTGCGGTCAGCTTTGGATGGATCCAAAATGGCGAGCACACACACGCAGCCGTCCACGGTGCCCAGAACCAGGGCTTTTCCATCCTCGGTACTCTCAATGGCGGATAGCTCAGCTTGACAACGATAATTTGCTATCATTTCAGAATCCCCAGTCCTAAAATATGAAAATGCTAGTGTCAATGTATGCAACCCAAATAACACATGCAAAATTGCAATAAACAAACCTGAAAACCCGTAATGTTTTCTTTCCACCATGATAATAAAGAACGTATTCCTCGGTCTTGTTGAAGGTGCAAATGATGGAGAAAACCCCTTCAGCCACTTTGGGTATAAATGTCTTTTCAGTTTGTCCCTTTTTCAATTCGATTAACTCCAAACCACCACTATAAAGAAAAAATGCCGACTTATTCCTTCACTAAAAACAGAATATTTACCGTGCGGGAGCATATAAACCAAATTTGCCATCCTTGGTACAAATCCCACCCCACTTTGGAACGTTCCTAATGTGCTTCTTGGATTTAATATCAACAATCGCTGTTTTATCTGCGGAAACAACTCCAACCAGGCTTGCTTTTTGGGGCATTGCCACCAAACCATTAATATCCTTAATTCCACTTGACTTTAACCCAATTTTAGCAACAAACGCCCCAGTTTTCAAACTGTGCACTATCACGCAATCCCGATTGGTTTTTGCCTCCGCCCCAGACATAACAATATGTTGATTATCAGGAGTAAAAACCGCTTTCCGGAACGGCACGCCTGTGATTGACCTCACCGGATATGTAAACGTATATTCCATCTCACCATCTGGTACCGTCCTTACTACGACAGTCGCATCCGTCTTTACAACATCGCTTCCATGCGGATTGCTCGGCTTGGAAATCGTCAGCACCTTGGTGCCTTCATCAAAGAGCATCAACTGCTTTATACCCTGTTGCTCAACTTTGAAGGACACCTGCTCGGTGAGCCGGTACCAATAAATCAAATTGCCCGATTCTGCAGAGAGAATGTATCGTCCATCCGGTGTTATTTCCGCGTGGGTTACAATTGCTCCAAGCGGACTATCAGCCAATTTAGCAAGGAGCTTTCCAACCCGCAGGTCCCACACACCAACGCAGTTACGAGTTGCGGTAACCGCCAAGCTTAAGTCGCCTGAAAGACTGATGGAATCGACCTGCAGCTCATGCCTGTCGATGGCGTGGACTTGTTCGAAAATGTTGTTGATGTTCCAGACCTTCACCGAGCGATCAATGGACGATGTCACGATGCTATTCCAGTTGCCAATTGTTAACGGTTCCAACTGCACGATGCGACCAAAGTGCGCGTCGAGGACCTTCATCAGCTTGCAGGTGATGACATCCCAGACATATAGATTCTTCCTAACGCCAGCTATGGCGTAATTCTTCTGTGCGCTGAGGACAATTGAATTGGAGCGTAGCATCTTCGTGGTTATATTGCGCGTTGCATATGGGAGTGATAACACAATAGGTCCGGCAGAGATTCGCTCATCTTCTTCGGGATTGCGATCCCAGATCATGAAACCATTACTTGTGGTTGCTGCAAGTACAAAACAACCAGACAATCAAAGGAAAGATTATGGAATTGCTTCTTAAACCAAATTTACCAAATAAAACTTGATCATCTTTATCCAACTTTAGTTGCAACACTATTTCAGTATCGTCAATATCAGCTCGGGGAAGATCTTGTACTTTCATCCAGGTTTTCGTCTCCGAGTTCAATGTGTACTCAGTGATGCCGGAGTTACCATCGTTGGTGCAGGTGAAAATGGTTTGGTGATTTTTGGTAAATGCAATGGCGCCGTGGTATTCAAAGGCTTCATAATCAACGCCCTCGAAGACATACTCCAAAAGCATTTTATCGTCATCAATGTCTTCAGTCCAGTAAATAATGCGATAGTTAGTGGTATCAAAGAAATACATAGCTGAAGCAGAAATGAGAAATTGATTACAGACAAATTTAAGATGACCAACTTTTTTTAGAATGAATAGGACATAAATCATTTTATAAAACCGAAAGTCTATTTTTGGGCACTTTCCGTCCTTTGGGTGAGCTAAACAGAGCTTTTACCTTAAAGAACGTCTTTCTAGCTAACAGAATCTGCAAAGAAACTTTAAAAAGGACCAAGCGTTCGGAAAATATAGAGAAATGAAATATTAAACAAGTTCTTACACAAAATAGCCCATTCATTGTCCATGTAAATACTGTTCTTGACATTCTGCACATTTCCACGCATGTCGTACATAACCCAAGTTTTCTGCCCATAGATAAACAAGTTGTGATTCAGCAAAAACGTCCCCACAACAGGTGGAGCTTCCTTTTCCTTTTCTTCATTCTTTCCTTTCTCAGCCTTCTCTTTATCTTTATGTTCATTTTCTGCTTCATGGGATTCTGCGTCATCTTCCTCCTTCTTCAAAGGATTTTTAATCAGCACAAATTCACTCGTCAGCATATTCAGCAAAACAGTTTGATGATTATTTGTATAAGCCGCCGCCCACTTGTTATCGGGACTAAGCACCAACTCCTGCAGGATTCCTTCTATATTAGGATTAACATCTCGAGTAAGATCACTAGTAGACAAGTCCCAGGTGATGAATCTGTTGGAAATCGATACTACATAGCGATAATCGGAGGTGAGACAAATGGAAAACACCGCAAATTGATGTCCTTCCAAAGAGTACTTCAAAGGACCACCCGGGGTATGGGAACAGTGATACAGAGGCATCAGAGCACACTGTTGCGGTCCTTTCAGGTCGCAATCTTTGATAAGCATCTTGATGTTCTGATTTGATGCGACTTCCGGAAGGAGACGCCCCACAAGTTGAGGAGCCAACATGTCAGGATATTGACCCAGGACAGCGCCACCTAGGCGCAAGGCATCAGCAACTAGAAGCAGTTCACGTTGAGCTTCCTTGCCGTCGATGTGCGCTGTCGCATCTTCATAATCTGAGAGGATTGCTTGCAGCGGACAGCTACAGAGCTTGCGATGCAGCCATTCGTAATTGAAGAGGACGTTCTCGTACAGGTCCTTGAAGCGTTTGGAGCGGACTAGATGAAAGGGTAACTCACCAAACTGCAACCAATCATAACAAATAACCATTGAGGTCATGATAAACTCTTATTCTTTTATAACTTCACCTTTCTGAGATTGTACCTGGTAACCTTTCCGTCTTTACCAAGAAATACCAAAGGTTGAAGTGGCACCTTCCTGTCAGCGATGCCTTCCTTATCAGCCAGGTTAAACCGATGCCTTTGTATCTCAGTGTACTTGAAGGGCTTGGGATTACCCCCACCCCAAATGCCAATGTAATAATCAGCGATCATCGAGTGGAAGTACAACGCCATATTCTGATTCTTAAAGTACCTCTCCTTTGCAGTGTCTCGGAACTGCCTGTGATACCAATTCATAACGCTAACACCGTCAGCCTCGCGCTCAGAGAGATAATTCGGTAAATCATTCCTTATTCTCGTCCACAGCAACGGAGGAATGCGTCGCACCGGAGGCATGTGGTACTGGTAAACATCGTCCAGCACCTTGTCATCGAGAGATATCAAGTCTTCCAATTCCGATTCGGAGAGTCCGCTCTTCGCCGCAGTGATGTAAGCGAGCGCGTGAAAGACCAGCAAGCGGCCATGTTGCTTCTCGATGCGCTCAAAGAGCATCATAATCGAGTCCATCACGGTCGATGCCAGATGAGTATCCTGCGGTTTGGTGTAACTTCTCCACCGACAAACCTCGGCAAACACCAATTTGATGAAGATCGGAAGCGAGCATTTTTCGATTGCGTTCGAGACCAGTCGCCATTGATAATTGGAGAGGTCGCGACATGCCGTTTGCATCCACATTTTCATCACGCGCATTGCCAGATCTTCGCCAAGCGGTAACACATTCAAGAAGTTCTTGTCACCTTCAATCATTTTACTTAAAACGTGATATTCCTTCGAGACTTCGGGGTTTGATTCTTCATTCGCACATGTTACAATTATCTGAAATAAAATGTTTTAAAGAGAAAAACTTTACATAGGAGTAAGGTAACTTTACTTTGCAATGAGATGGAAGACGCGTGGGCAGCCATGACACCTTACTTCCGGTGCTGCTTCCCGTCAACTGATCTACCGAATCGAGAAAGAAGAACATCGGCTGTTCCTGCGTTGCCATCGTGAGCAACTGCTTGAAGTGGGCTGTCAAGGGTACCAAGTCATCAGGAATAGTATCGAAAGAAATCATAAAGTTATATGAAATCTGTAACATATACAATGTAACAAAATGAAAAGTCCCAGGTTAAGGTTATGTTATCTTTACCTGTTGACATATGGAAATCAAAGTGGGCGTCAACGCGCTTGAATCAGGAGTAGTTCCCAAATATCTAATAAGACTCAATGGTTTAGCATCTGGGAACCATCCATTCGCTGTAGACATAGCCGCACTCTTCGACAACAGCGAAGTCTTGCCACATCCACCTTCCCCATACAACACAAACGGCTTGTCATCATCGCCGATCATGTACTCGTGAATCCTCTCCAAATCATCGTCCCTGCCATAGAATACCTTAACAGAATTATTACAGGCGTGCAAATGCTGAAGAATTTCAGTAACGATTTGACCTTGAGGACTGGAATCCTCCTTTCTCATCGCACGATCGACAAGCTTAATAATATTCTTGTAAAAGTGTGTAATGAAGTTCTTCAGGTACTCGCCATGTGTCTCGGTATCAAGACCTTCGCGACCAATCCACTCAATAGTGTACTTTTCCATGTTGGAAGTCTCAATTTTATTCGGCAGTCGTTCATCGCGCAAATTAGATAACAACTTTAACGATTCCAGGTCAAGACTCCTATTGATAATGTCCACAAAGAGCGAGGCTTTCTTCAGGTTTTGTAGGTTAATATTGTTGATATAGCGTACGTAGGCGAGACAATGATTTTTCGTGTTTTTCACATTGAGCACGCCATTAATAACTTCCCGTTCCGTCACGGACATGAAATAGTTGTGCATCTCCTCCTGCGACATCTTGCCCTGTTCGTACAAGGAGCTGGAGGCTTTCCGGAAGAGCTTTTGGAATTTCTCAAGCGTCCCCCACCAGACAGCTTGGTCTTCAGCTTGAAGTTTAGGAATGCGCTTGTTGTTAAAGTTGATCAATATTGAAGAGATCGGCTGCAATATGGACACTGCTGGTACAGCATTGGCATCTTTCTTGTACCAGGTGTCGATTAGGGAAGCATCGCCACCAGTAGCGACGAGTTCTTCTCGAATTAACATGAGTTCCGCTGTGAAAATGTAGGTAGGTATGGGTCTGTAGCCGTATTTTTGACCCAAGAAGACCTTAAAAGTAAAGGTGCGTAAGTAGGTTGCTTGCGATTGTGAGGGTGGGCGAAATATTTACGACAAAATTGGGCCCCATCGATAGACGCTGACAATTCTGGATTTCACGCATACAAAGTTCCGTTGTCATGTGATCATCTGTTGCTTCATCTCGCACACCCCATCGCATGTCCACGACCTGCATTGGGGGAAACAAGCGTGTGAGCTGCTGGCTGCCGGTATGTGACCTTCGATTATCCTTTATTGCTAATAGGGATGCGCCTCAATGTCATCTACAGAATGTTTCACGAGCATCGCCACAAAACAGGCAGTAAAACGAGGCAATAAGCAATCAGGGAAACAAATGCTCTAATGTCGTGATGATTCCTGACTTCTGTTATGAGATTGGCATTTGATTGAAGGAAATTACCAAAACAAAAAATAGAAATGTCATAATAATTTAGACTGAAGACTTTAATCTGTTCTTAATGAGATTTTTTCGATTTCAAGAAAAATGTTGCTTTATATTCTTGCTGATACATTCAGTAAGAGTATTAATGCGCCACGCACATGTCAAGAAGTTATAAATCAAGGTGTAACAGAGGATATCATGGGTGCTGATCTGATGGCGCATTGGTACCATCCTGTGCCAGGCAAGCGGGTGTGACCCACAATTCGCAAAAATACCAGCACAATCGATTGCGCCATGCCACTAAGTTTGCGAAACTTTGTCGGCAAACTTTTAAATTTGCAAATAAAAACTTTGCCCGTATGAAAACTCACCTGAAATTCCAGGCCGTGCTTCTCCCTGCAGTAATCTTTGATTTTTGGATAACACTTTGACATCAATGTGTTCCTCTCCATAGTAGTGTCTTGGATATAAACATTATTATTAATAATAATTACATTAATAGAAAATGGGAAATATTGGCAAATGTACCTGTAAATGTTGAGCTGGTAAAGATCCTAACGATTTTGGAACTGACCGGTGGCAACTTGGCCAGGCTGCCGGCAAAAATCGTATCCACCGTTTTCTCGTCCATGTTGTCGGAGAGTTGGGCGTCTAATGCTAGTTTAGAACTTGAAGCTCTAAGCTAGGAAAAATTGGAGCACCTACTCGGTGCGCGTCTGGTGCGAGCTTTGTGCCAAGTACCAGAATGTTGGGCGCGTCGGGCGCATTTGATACAGATACGGGTAGTTGAAAAGTACGCCAAGAACTAACACCGGTTGGCGTGTCTTGGCACTATTTATACGAAGTTCAAAGGTTTGCGCTAGTTGAATGCTGCGAATTTGTTGAAATCGATATGCATAGGAAATTAGGCATTTTATGATATAAGCAATAGCTGCTTTTTGATGTAACACGTCTTGCAAAATCAGCAAACATGTCTAGATTTTGAGTCCTGTGGATGTATGTTACGGAAATGACAAGAGGCGCAAAATTTAATAAAATGCAATGTTTGTTTTGTTATACCTATTTTTAGTTGATTTTCTAAGATAAAATTCTTCGAAAATAAAAGCGGTATAATTTTTGAATGTTTTTATTCGCTGTCTTAATATTATAATCAAAATAAAAAGAAAAAAGTTCATTCGCTAGGAATCGAACCTTAGACCTTTGAATTATGCTACCGAGCTCTTGGGTAAAACATTACCCTTCTTAAACAAAGGATTTTTCAAAAATTGCAAAATTTTCGCAAAATAATATGTTTCGACGTCCGTGGAACCAGGTGATGTTGCACCAGGTGTGCTGCGCCTAATCTATGGCAACGTGCAATGCTGGAGGAGTTCACAAGAGCCGGAAAGATGTTTGCTGCAGAGCGGACTCGAACCCATGCTCGTTTCGGTCGTCAGGTTTACTGCACGGCGTGTTAACCACCATTCCTTGAGGCAACCCACCCCCATCCCCAATTTTAAGCCGACTTGAGCAGCGTTAACAGTTTACATATTACGGAGAACTAATTCTATATTATGTAATTAAAAAACAGTATATGTAGTGGCATCTCTTGACAAATACTTGAATGTTTATTTTCTATGATAAAAGATGACGTTACATGCATCAAATTTAAATAAAATCTCGGCCGAAAATTTTCGAAATACTCTGCCTCGCATCTTAAAATCATACTTTACACACTCGTTTCATAAATAACTAGTAAACAAGCTCATGTTTTCAAAATGGAGCAAAAAAACGGGTACCTTGCAAAGTTAAACATATTTGGATTTAAGACACATTTCGGTCCGTTCTTTACGGTACAAAGTTATATAAAGTATTCCCTGTACAGTATTATTTTATCAATTCAGTAGCGGCGCTTCTAGGTATACAGCACGCCACTGCATATTTGTATTCATAACCAGGTGGAGTTTTGAAGTCGAGTTCGTGCTAAACGTGAAAAGTTATCATAAGATAATTCAATGTCATTTGTCGTTGTCATCTTTAACTTCTTGCATGCGGTTTGGTTTGATGGAGTTGCTGTAGTAAAAGTAAGATACAAGACACAGACATCGTGACAACAAGACATTAAGTTTATATCGCGTAATTAATTATATGAAGACGATGCAACTCAACATTGTCTTATTGCTGTTATTAATTGCCAAACAAAAATTTGCGCAAGTGAGCCATTACAATCCATACAGTTTGTATTTACAAACATCGATGGTGGCCGATTCTACAGTGCAAACAAACAAGAATTGTTTCTGTGTGCCGTACTGGCAATGTAAGGAAGACTTTGTGGGATTGGTTGATGATGGCGCGGATATAATGGATATAAGGTATTTACAACATTAAAAATGCACCGCAAAAGTTCCAGTTTTGTTTTTATTCATTTAATGCAGAGTGTATGATGATGACACACAAGAAGATGATAACGAAGAATGCACCGGAGACTTTGACGTGTGTTGCCAAGTGCAGTGCGGGAAACTAGGAAGCATCAGTAATTCCTCACTCATCGGCGATACCTTAGCCTACCGAATATTGAACGACGCCGACACACCAAACGTTGCAAACTTCGGCGAGTTTCCCTGGATGTTAGGCTTGCTGCAAAATCGTGCTTACAAATGCGGTGCATCATTGATTCATCCGAAAGTGGCAATCACAGCGGCGCATTGTGTCGCCCACGGTGGCACGTTTAAGGTGCGCGCTGGCGAATTCGATTGGGCGAATCAACAGGAACCGTTACCACATCAAGATCGCCTCACACAAAAGGTAAATGAATGAGTTTCTACAAATAGGAAAATAGTCAAAACCTGAGCTTTGTTTTACTGCAGATCATAATTCATCCACATTATCATCCGCCATCTTTGAGCAACGACATCGCACTCCTCATCCTGCATCAGGAGTTCAAACTCACCGAAAACATCGGCGTGGTGTGCCTTCCGCCCCAGGAGCCGAAGGGTTCCCAACTCACCATTGACAAGCCATGCATCGCCAGCGGATGGGGCAAGAACTCCTATCAAAATGGCGCCTACCAAACGACGCTCAAAAAGGTCGAACTTCCGGTCGTCCCGCAGAAACAATGCCTGCACAGTTTACGCACCGCTCGTCTCGGGCCGCATTTCCATCTACATCCGAGCTTCCTCTGCGCTGGAGGTAAACACAACAAAGATACCTGTAAAGGAGATGGCGGAAGTCCCCTAGTGTGTCCTGTAGACGACTCTGGAGAGCATTTCGAACAAGTCGGCATTGTCTCATGGGGCCTTACCTGCGGCCTGCGCAATACGCCCGGAGTCTACGTAAACGTAGCCATGTTTATCGATTGGATCGACAAGCAGCTGGAAGCGATGAATCTTGATACATTTATCTACAAATTGTAAATCAATACGCACGAGGATTAAGATTTTAAGGAGTGAGTGCAACGTTCAACGTGTGAAGATATGTATCTTACAAGATTTTATATTATTATAGCACATTCACAATGTTTCATACTTTGGAAATGTTTTCATTGTTGGTTTTTTAAATAAAGTTTTGACCTATGAATGCTTCCACACTCGCTGCTTGCAAGTGACACTCGATCGTTTCGACAATGCACAACATTGCCTTCCGCTGTCCGAATTCACTAAAATGTTGCATACTGTGTAATACTATAAAACAACTCTAGCAGTAGGTGTGTGACTTGGTGTAAGTTGTTGCCAGTTGATCGAAACATTCACGAGTCTCGTATCGTCTTAAAAATGTAATCATTTGGACTGTCTTCTTAAAGGTTACGGCCCGCACGCGAAACTGCATGTGTAATCTATGCATTTTGAATAGTTTTTCATAACACTAATTTATGTGTTGTTCTAGTCAAACAAAAATAACAAATAAGACTGACCACCCTCATTCGAAATAATCCTAAATAATCTTAGTTACATTTACAAAAAGGATTAAAATTATCAAACTTGGTTTTTCGTATTTACAATAGTATTCAACTAATATTAAATAGTTCGCAACCGCACGTCAGAACTACCGCATTCAAATAATTAAGTTAATGTTGATGCAAGTGCTGTTGCACCTTTCCGAACACCGAATCATATCGCTGCGTTTCTGTTGTGTTTAACTGGAAATTTCGACTGTATGGCTTATTAAATTTTAATGCACGTGCGACGCGCGTATCGCTTCGTAATACATTATATACACAAGTACCATTGTGATTTTGACCTCTTTCAATTGCATATAAGTGTCAGCAGCCCGCTGGTGCTCTCAATCGATTTTCACCGTCGAGTAGATTTTCCGCACGAAGAGCGACGTGCCTGCATACCCAACCGTGCCGCACATCACCGCCATGCCGGCGCTGAAGAGCGCCATGTAGCCGAAGTAGAAAGCGGTCTGGAAGAGGCCGTACATCTTGGTCTTGAAGAAGAAGTAATACACCGCGTAGAAGTAGACGTAGAGCGCCGTCGAGGCGGCGCAGAGGAACGACGTCCACTGCCAGCGGTAGTCCTCGGCGTTGAGCAGGAAGTACGCGCAGACTATCGTCACGCAGACGACGACGATCAGCAGGATGCTGTATACCAGCAGCATGAACCCGTACACGTAGTAGATCTTGTACGCCCAGAAGGACGTGAAGATGAAGTACATCTCGATGAAGATCGACGCGAAGGGCAGCACGCCGCCGAGCATGATGATGACGCCGGGCTCCATGAACCACTTCTTCTCGGGAATGGGCCGAGGTACGGCGTTCACGCGGCAGGGGTGGTCCGGCTGGCCGGCGAGATTGCGCCCGAGGACGGTGCCGACGAGCGTCAGCGGCAGGATCACAAACAAGCAGATGCACGTGACGGCGACCATCGTGCCGAAGGGGATCGCGCGCGATGCATGATAGTAAATCGCGATGAAGTTGATGAGAAACGCGGTGCCGCACACCAGCGCCGGCATGAGGAACGCCGACACGAGCATCTGTCGGATCCACAGTTTACCGCCCATGCGAGCGTACAGCGACCCGCCGAAATAACCATTCACTGGCGAGGTCACAGCATAAACGAAAATTGACGTCGAGAGCAAACTACCACGCTCGGTGTACAACTCGCCCATAATCGCAAATGTAATCACGCTGAACACGACCGTCGTCAGCTGATGGCCGGAGCCAATCAGCGCACTGAAGAGCAACGAGTGTGACGCCGGCCGGAAGACATCCCCGTGCACCTGCTTCCATCCGTATTCATCGCCCAAGTCCCGCTCCATATCATCAACGTCATCATCCTTCGAATATCGCGCGTAATCCTTGCGCAGCGTCCGCATCAAGATCATCGACACCAAACCCACCAAAAAGATAACCATCATGAAGCTGTTAAAGATGCTGAACCAATGAATCCGGTGTTGGAAAAACGACGGATCCAAATACTTATCAAATCTATCCTCATACTTAATGTTGTTCTTCTTCCAGATGACTTCGTAAGTAAACGAAAGCTTAGTGTCGCGTGTGAGGAGGACTTTATCCTCGGATGTGATGTTGACATCGACGATTTGCTTGCCATTGTAGCCAATCTCGAACTTCTTGTGCGTCCAGATGTAGTAATTCGAGTCCGTCACCTCGCCGACGATGCCCCAAATTGGGAGATCGTCGATGTACATCTGATACCAGTAGTGATTCTTGACGGCATAGACGAAGGCTTTGTACTTCTCGGGATCCAATTGAACGCCGCAGTAGATTGCTTTCTGTGCGTCAACTGAAAACAACAACAACGCAAACATTTGTAAAGGTGTGAAATTAATTAAATATACGCCGTATTAAAATTGTACACAGGTTATTCACGCAAATATTTGGACATGCTTATCACCCCCACATTGAGCAAGATAATTTGTTCAAATATATCATCAAATACAATGATTGCAGAAAACTGGCTTCAGTTCACTTCATTCAATCTTCCATTCTTTCATTCAGTAATTATTCAAATATTGATTGACATTGAATGCTAAATAAATAAATGCTCAATCAACTTTTCTTCTATAGATTAACAACTGTCCAGGGTATTTCTTTAAAACAAGTGACATCTAAACACTCTAAACTATATCGAAATTGAAGTCGCGAGTTTCAAGGAGATTTGTGTATCACCTTAATTTTAACAATTTCAGTTGTTTGGTATGTTATGGAATGTTGATTTCCTATACTGTTACTATAACTAACATTGGCTGATAAGACAAGTCCATGTTATAAATATAATGCCTTACCTTTAAATTCAATATCTATGCCACTGAATTCTAGCTCAACTCCTTGCAATGCTTCACTCATAGTCTCATGATAATGACTGATGGCATTCTTGTTGCCAGCACAGAATGGCAATGAGAAGTAGGCATATGTCTCCTGCCTGTTGTGATAGGGTCCTACTGTGTTCATCCACAGCACCACCTCACTCTTATCTTCATACTGCAAAAGACAGGAGCACATCATTACAATCCCAAGCATTCCATTACATACTAAGTATACTTAATACACTGATATATTATTGATATGTTTAGCGAAATTGGTGTAATATCAGCGGAATACGTACTATATGGTTGTGCTCGTCGGCGAATGCACCGAGTAGGGCGATCACTCCGACGAACGCTCGCAGCAGAAACATCTCGCCGATGGTTTGCAGCGTGTGGCCTCCGTGGCCTCT
>JAODGB020043844.1:1313184-1324922 GCA_027574905.2 Earota dentata
GGCCGACATTGTGCCCCTCGCTCACCTAATGAATATTTGGAATTCGGAATGAAGCGTGGCTGCGAGTCATGGTAATAAATGCACATACCAGTGACAGGATATTAAATTCCATCGCATTGCTTATACAACTGGGAATGTGAGGAATTTCATTACTGAAACTATTCGGTGACGATCCATTCATACATTGAAATGTGAATCATCTTTCGCTTTGAAGTATTTAAGGAAAATAGTATAGGTAGTGTTATCAAATGTATTTTTTTTAATATGTACACAATAAAAAGAAACTAAAAACACTATTGACGAAATCTTATTTACCTAACAATTCATGGTTTAAATGTTATAAAATGATTACTTGCTAGTGGTTGCCTATGCAAAGGCGTCTTCCCTGTCAGCGCCGGACCCATCACCATCTTCCAAAGAAGAGAAATTGAGGAAATGAGCCGGTCTGTGCACTTCGTGGTAAAACTCTTTCGGATTGGCCAGCTGCAGCTCGTACTTCATGTTTGGATCGTGACGAACTCCTATAAATGGAAATGAATTAAAAACCTTCATAAGGATTATTAAACAAAGGTACGCACCCATAAAGTTATAGTTCCAGCTTCCTTGACTCGGCACCATGAAGAAGCCTAAGAAACGATCACTCAACAGCATCTGAACCTTTTCGTAGTGACTGGGCAAGTAACCCTTCGGATTGTTGCCCTTGTCGGTGTTCTGCCGACCCCATTCATAACCAGAAGGCGTTAGTTTGTAGGCCGTGAGCGAACAGGATCCTGGAGTGAAGGACGAGGTGATGATGATGGTCTTCTCTCCATCCCAACTGGGATTATCAGCCATCAAACGCGCATGTGTGCCAATATCTTGCGGCGACAGTTGCGGCAATTCATTCGGTTGGGTATGAATCCACCCAAGTGGCTCCATATCCTTCAAGAATGGATGATTCGGTGGAGTTGTCGGAATGTGCACCGTCTGATGTGTGCCCCACTGAGGCGCCAGCACCAAACAACGCAACTCTTTTACTTGTGGGTTGTCAGGTGGGCTAACGCCGTAGAGAAAGGCGCAAATCTGCGCGCGCAAGTCGGAAATAGTGATGAACTTTTTGAGGACATTCTTTGGTAGAATGTAAGTATATCCAGTCTCCTTGATGTCGTCGGAACTGACGTAAATATGGTTAGTACGCAGGTGCAAGTTGGTTGCTGAGATGGCACGCACGCGCCATTCAGTCTTAGAGCTGAACGTTTGTGTTTCATAGTTGCTCGTCGTACTGGTGATAATTTCATCGCCATGTTTGTTCACTGTTCTCGTCGTTGTCGCAGTGAGCTGCGATTGTTCCTTCGTTTGCTTCTCAATTTCAGCAATTTGTTGACGCTGTGCAGATGGAGCGCTGATTTCCATGCCAAGAATGATATCCCTAATTTCCGACTGCGTCAGCGAGGCAACATTCACGTTGTTCTTCTTGCCATAATCAGCCAAGATAAGATCTTTAAGTTGTACTTCGACCTTAATCCATTCGTCATCTGATAATGTTGGCCAAATATGATGTGGCTCGGTGATGGTCGTCTTATCCGGCTTTAAAATCACTTTGGTGCGCTCGGTATTGACGTGCAAGGCTCGCAGAATAAGAATCAACCTCGAGAATGCTGTATAAGATGAGATGGTCTTTAACCAATCGTCATACAGGTTAAACAAAACCATCTGCGGTTCGGTAGCCTTCAAGATCAAATCGCCGAATTTCTCAATCTTCAGGCAAGCCTGGAAAGGCAATTGCAACTCGGATCCCTTGATGACAATGTTAGGGAAATCCAACAAGTGCACTTCCAGTGGATCTAACATGCCCTTTCTGGTTACAATGATTTGTTTCGGTTGTTCCTCCACCGGCAGGGAACGAATCAACGCTGCCACTTCCTCAGCGGTTTTCCACTTCGCCAACTGACCAAGACGCTTCTGCCCAGCCCACACTGAAGTGTGGATGATCTTCAGGAAGAGTTGACCGGTACGCGGATTGAAAATGAAAATCGCACCGTTTATGGGTTTCGTTGTCAAGTTACCCTCGAACGTTTTATGAATGGTTACTCTGTAGACATTGGTGTCATCGACGAACCAAATGATTTGATTCGAAAACAGCTCTCCGTAGTTTTGACTCGAGAGGTAAGGTTCAGTCGGTTCACTGGAATATAGCTGCAGCGCTTTGCGAATACGTTCACGCAGCACGTACAAAGCAGGATTGGCCTTCATGATTTTGGCCATTGCTTGTTGGATCAACGGCTTGCAACCTGGGAACCAATTACCGTAGGCGCTGTGCAGATTGTACGCCAAGTCAATGGCAATCAAGACGCCAGTGGGTGATGGATAAATGGACATGTTATCCGTAGTGTAATCCAAGAATTTAGCTCTGGCATAACGCTCGACGTCGTGCGAATCATAATCACCCCAACGCAGCTGAACATCAATCCAATATTTCTGCGTTGTTGTATTGTCCATTGTGTCTTTTGTGTCTGCCAAGAGTGAAGGCCTCGACACATTCCACTTGTAGGCGGAGAAGAGTAATATGTCAGCGCAGGACGAGTTCATCTTGTAAGACTTGCGCGGATGAATAGTTTCCTTCTGCACGGTTTCGATCTCAAGCGCATCGAGCTCTTGATCGAAAACTTGGCACAAATCCATGACGATTGATTCGTGCACCTTTTGCCACAAGTGAGCGCGGAATATTTGAATCAACGAGATTTTCAATGTGGGAATTTTGCCATGCATGAAAATGCCAGTCAAATCAAGCTGTACTTGGAAACCAACGTAGACGTTAGCGCGATTGATTGTTGGCGACCACCAAAGTGTGAAACGACGGTTTGGAATCTGATTAAGACCGGAGCGCTGCGCGTTGGTCAGCTTTTTGTACTTCATGGACTCCTCAAAACCTGAAGCTTTCTCCCAGAAAAGACCTTCCCACGTTGGGAAGTAAGTACCCTTGAATAGAGTATGCTCCAAAATACCTTCTACGCCACCAAGTGCTTGAATCATGTCGGTTCTGTAATTATTCAGGTTCCACAACTTGCCGTCGTGGCGCTGATGTGTCCACCAGAATGGATTCTGCTTCAATACCTGTAAAACAAGAAACAAAACCAATAAATATGAAAGTGTACAAATCAAGGAAGTAGCGCACCTGATATTGTTTGAATTCCGTTCTAATACGCCAACCCTTATCGTAAGCCAACGTATGTCTGTCCTTCTGGAAGAGAGTGTTGATTCTAGGAATACCACGATCCCATGAATCTTCCAAATCTTCCAAGGTGAGTCGTCGATTCTGTGCATTGGCTTCCTGTCGCTTGAGAGCATATTCCGCCCAAACACGTTGTGAATCAATAAACTCCGACTCCCACGGCTGAACATAGCGATACAAATTCGGAATAAGTTGATCTTCGTCGTGGCTCATACCAGAACGGAAGTGGGTAATCCCAACGTCAGTTTGCTTCGACCATCTCAAATCGCTCTGGGGTATAAGAACATGGCCCATGGACAACATGCCAAGTCCACCCAGCTCTTTCGGCGTATAAAACACCACCGGCGGGAAGCGACTAGGCATTTTTGAGTTAAGACCGATCTTAATACGCGTTTGAATCTTATTTTCGCATTTAACCAGAAGATCTAAGAGTTCCTGAGTGTTAACGACTGCTTCTCTGAAGTAAGTCATCAGACCAATGAGTGCTGTATTCCATTTGTTCACGATTTTTGTGAATGTCGTAGAACCTGATGCCATTAGAATCTGTCGTACACGATTGTGGAACCGTCCCATTGATTCGTCATCAACTCGCAGGAAGCATTGAGCTGTACGTTCCTTACTACCTTCGTGCTGCAAGTTCCAGACGCCGTCGCGATGCGTGAACTCTTCATTCTGTGTGCGGCTTTTCGGCAAAATGCGGCACTCAAACCCGCTCATATTGAACAGCAAATTAGGATTATCCTTGGAGTACACACTGACGAAGCTGTTTTCCCATTGGATGGTGGTAACTGAACGTGGGAGTCGATTCTTAATATCCCAGAAGACAGCGCGGCCTAGATTGACATCATGCTTCATCAAACGCATACGCGCATCACGAGGCCAACACTTCTTGTTGTTGTATCCAACTATGTTCTCATTGTTAGGATCTGGGTGCTCTGTTAAATAGCGCTGAATTAATTCACGCGCATCTTCGGCGGAGAATCTGAAGAACATGTGAATACGATCCACATATCTGCAGAAGAGTCGGATAGGGTGACATGTTTCAACAGGGGTATCCTGGAAGGTCAGGAAATCATTCGGCATCTGTGGGGGCCCAGCCATATCACTGGCGCGCTGCAATCCCAAGACCAGTAAGTCTAACACAAGACCATAATACTGGGTAACGAATGACGCAAACTGTAATCCTCGAATGATGCCGTAACTGTTTGTGTGGTTCATGTCTTTATAGTTAATAACTACGTTATTCTTGGCCGTCATGTAATCAGCAATGTTATGATCAACGATAAGACGCAGAAGTCTGTTAAGCAGATTGAGATCGATCTTCTCGTAGAGTTTTTCGAATTTAGATTCGAGCAAAACGTTGCATTCTCCTTCAGCCACCTCCCAGACATCTTCAAGGTTGTTGATTCCCTGACACCATTTGTAGACAAGTAGCGGTGGTGGTTCGGTATCAGCTGGTTTCACCCATGGTGGGAACAAACGACGTTTATCGGCTTCATACCACAGGTATTGATCTAAATAGGCATCTGTGATTTTCTCCAATGGTTCAACGTCATACACAGGAATGAGATGACTGTACAAGTCCATGAATTCGATACCAACTTCCTTGAATGCTCGCTGGGTGAGTAAATGACGCTTGATCCTACTCAGGGCTTCGTGAGGATTGTCATACGCTTGTTCAATGAGTCCAAGTTCTTCACGCTGACTTTGATTCAGTCGAGATTTGACGCTATAGGCTTCTTTCAATCGCTCCAAAGCCAAAATCAACAGCTTCGTGTCGTGTTTGTATGAAAGTGGGGGGAATGGAATCGGCGCAAACCTGCGACTTTCCAACCAATGCACAGTTGTCGTGTAAATGGCAACAGCTTCCTCGGGAGAAATATATGGACCGTCCTTCAAGTAATTGTGCTGGCGTTCCTGCTCAGCTTTAAGGAACAAACGTGTCAATCGGCCCAAATTTTTCTTACACACAGTTTTATCTACTGTAGCGCCACGCCGAATACGTTCACGATTGTAATGCGCTGTATTGGTCCACCAATCCGCCTTCATCTTAACGTACCGTAGAATCATGTTCTCAATCGGTATAGGCAACCCGGGCACCTTCCAGGGAATGTTTGCCTTCCAGCAGCGCCACGCCTCCGACAAATGCTGCAAAATCGTGCGCGCTTTGTTCTGTTTGATACCTTCAGGCATCATGTCGACGATATCGTGCATGACTGACGCACGCAGCTCGAGGTCGAAGTGAGATTCAACTCGCTGTTTGGTGACCGTTTTAGCAACTCCCTTGGAATGCCGACCCTCAAACTGCCTGCTGAGCAAGTTGCCTAACCAGCGTTCCAAGAGAGGAGTGATTCCTCGCATAAAGAACAGCCACACACGCCAACCAGGCGCCCAGAAGCCACATCCAGGACCTTTCCCCACCGGGCCCTGTAGAAAATATTAATGTAACAAAGGTTTATCTTAATTATAGAAAGAGACTGATACTTACAGTATTGAAGCGGTAGTAGATCAAATGCTTCAGATCCTTGCACATGCGAATCTGCCTCATGAGCTTGTACTTATACCGGTACATGCCAGTAAGTTGGCCCACATGCGCGAAAATATACTGCAAACCATCGGCAAGTTGAAACGCATCAACGTTATTCAAGCGATACTGAACGTGCGAATCAATGATAAGCTTCGTCAGCCTCAAGATTTCACGGCACAAATGGAACGCATTGCCGAATCGCGACTTCTTACGCTCTTTTGTAGTCAGAGTCTTGACTGGTTTCAGATTGAAGTTGTAGTCCAAATGTAAGTAGTTCAAATTTTTGCGATGGATCAACAAGTTCAACATGTTGTAACCTTGCCTGCAGACCTGCAAACCAGCCTCAACCCAATCCAAACTTGTAGTTTGGAAGAACTTTGTGGACTTGAAGGATCTGAACAAGTAGCGTTTCTTCTGCGCCTTGGGTGGACGATGTTTTAGAGCGTTGAGTACGAAATACTTCAAAAGCTTCTGGTATGAAACGCGCACCTTGACGGGCTGGCCGGGAGGACAATGCTCTTTGTACCATCCCTTCACCAGCGGCACATCAATCGCTCTTCGGCAGCGTCCTGAGCGCATGTTGAAAGGCCGAGGTGCCCAAAGCAGGGCGATACCGTTAGCAGTGTTATCGGTATAGAGGGGAGTTTCCTGCAAGAAGGGCTGCACGGTCTCCGGGAGGATATATTCCTCGTCGTCGTCTGGCAGAGGCTCCAGGCTTTTCACAGCGTGGCGATGCGATATGGGATTGATCAAAGGATCGAAGTAGAACGCAGGTAAGTCGGGATCTTCAGTTTTGATGTAAACTACGTTCGGGGTGTGATACCTGCAAAGTTATGCTGCTTTCAGATACGTAGTACAATAAATTAACAGTAAACAATCAATGAGGTGCTTTGAAATGTCGGTATCTATCAGCAGCCGAACTTTTTGAACTTTCAAAAGTAAGGGAATATTAATACCTTTTACTCTATCACATTGCTANAACTTTTTGAACTTTCAAAAGTAAGGGAATATTAATACCTTTTACTCTATCACATTGCTAGTAAAATAAGTCTTTAAATACGACACTATTTTTAAACTAAATGTGAGGGATTAAAACTAAACTAATCATCAAACATACATGCAACATGAAACTTACCATGATAGATGCACAAAGTGTGGCATATTGTTGTACAGATAAGGAAATGCAATTCTGTACTCGGTCCTCACTGGTTGTCGAATAATAATTTTATTAATGTCGTTGAACTCGTTCCAATCTTCATCCCTAAACACACAAAATCAAATTGATCAATAACAAATATTGTAAAACTGCGAAATCTTAAGATAGGTTTACTTACGCTGGATTACTATCCTTAATCAGAGGTTCAAACTTTGGTCCTCCCGGTATCGCCATATTCAAAGCTTTAGCAGTGAAGAAGCTCTTGGTATCAAACAAATAGAAGAAGTTGTCATCAACCAAATCAGTGAGTAGCTGATTAGCCAGTCTGTAGAGCGTCGCCATGATTGGCAACGATAGATTCCACTTTCTATAAGTGGATCCATTCACAAATCCAGTGCCAACAAGAGGCTTGTGATCATAGAACCACTTTGCAACAGCAGAATCCTCCTCAGAGTCCAGATCAATCTGAATGGCCTCCAATGGCTCTACATCCAACACATTGTCGGCGTAATCAAGCGGAGGTTCTTCATCATCGAAAGGCGGAAAGCGCATTCGCTTGAAATGACGACGATCGCGCTTCTCGCGACGCATCATAATCCACATTGTGCCCCATTGAGCAATGTAGATGGGTTCAGCTACCCAGGGGATCTCATTCACAAATGTGATAGCACCAGTGATGTGATAGAGGACTTTGACATCTCGAATTTGCTCCCAGGGCATGGGCATGTTCTCCAGAAGCTTCATTACTGCATGTGGCATATATTTCAATGCACCAAGGTAAACACGCTTATCATGTCTGTATTTTCTGCTGCTCATGTCTCCATGATCTTTGATAATCTTTCTGATGTGCTCAGGAGGCATATCCTCCTTCTGAGCATCAACAAATCCAAGTTTTCTCTTGTCTGCAAATCTCTTAGACTGTAGTTGTTGCCATTTCAGGGATTTCTCCTGCAGTTTATCTTCTGTCATCACATCATTCTTGGGACATGGGGGTGGGAATTGTTGTTGCAGGGCGTGGGCATGTGCCTGCGCTGCAGCAACCTGAGCTTGGGCCTGTGCTTGTGCAACTGCAAGTTGCTGCTGGGCCATCATGGCCCATGGGTTTGGGCCCAGCAAATACGGTGGCATCGACATCTAAATTAAGCGCAAAGAACGTACCGATTCAGAGAAGGTTTATGTACATTTAAATGTATAATTTTTACTGAATGAGCATAATGTGAGGCGCAAATAAATAACATAACCTCAGAAATTACAACGCAAGTGTAACGTTTGCCGATATTCGAGTAAGTAGTTTTGGTAGTTTGTACGAACCTTGAACGATGTATCGAAGCACTAACTGGGAAACACCATACGCTTAATCACTTTCTATAATCACTCATTGAATTACTGTTTTGCAAACAACTGAAAACGCCGATAGCAAAGCATGGAAATGCAAACCACATCAACCGCCTTCACCTCAGCCGCTTGGATGTGTTTTGGGTTGCTTTTGGTTGGTTTGGTGCCCAGTGTTGCCAACTTGATCCGCGCATTGTGGAGCATGCGCATAGATTCGCATAATAATTTGAAAATGTTTGAAACCTTTTTGTTTGTTGGAAATAAAGTTAAATGTACATATATTTTTAAACATTTCCATAAACCAAGCTACAACACATCGGGTAGAACTTTGCGCAAAGTGCGGTGTATTATTGATTATTCATAACAAGTTAGGTCAACATTTTTGATTTCTTAACTTTTGATCAATAGTATTTAAATGTATAATTCCCAGCATAGATAATGTATAATCTCAAATATTTGTGCAACATCAGTTAAAAATTGAACACAAAAAGCCTAGCTAATTAACTGGAGAATAATTATCTAGATCTAGAGGATGTACCGGTGCCAGCTTTTGTACGGGAATGCCACGCTTTATGACATGTGGAATGGTTTTGGGCACCATACTGAAAGAACGGAGTTTAGTAGAATCTTACACTAAAATACTAGCAGTAAACTTACTTGATACAATCAATAATAGGACACACGGACAAGCACATCGTGCATCCTGTGCAATCATCTGTAACCTTTGGAATATGCGTTTCGGCATCAAATTGAATCGCTTGATAACCCGAATCGTTGCAGGCCATGTAACATTTTCCACAGTTAATGCACATGTCCTGAAAAAGTACAAAATTTCAAAACATTACCAAGCAATGTTACCTACTTTGATTTTTTTTTAAATCTTACATCATCAATCAAAGCAACAACTTGCTTCTTATTATCCAAAGCTTTGTAAGGACCAACGTGTTTCAAAGCCCTGCCGATAACATCCTTCAATGTTGGTACTTTAACTCCATTGGTCGGCGGTGGATCCTTTATTCCACTCTTGTTAACAGAAACAATTTCTCCATTAGCGTTGACATGCAGTTTACTAAATTGCTTGTTGCGCTCTTCGCGGAAGCGTCCAAAGTGCGGCAACTTCTTGCCATTTGCGTCGTATAAACTTTGAATGGGTTTTCCCAGTTGGTGTTTGTAAATGGGGGGGCTTTGACCGTCCCAACCGGGAAGTCGATTTTCCAAGTAAAGTAGAGCCTTCAGTCCACTGCAGTAATCTTCGACGAGTGTGAAGTCTTGATTTTGTACAGCGCTGCATACTTGAAGGACAGTGGCTCCTGCCTGCAGGAACTGCAGTGCGACCTCCGCGGAATCAATGCCACCAATACCCAAAATCGGGAAGCCTGGTAAAGCGTTACCGATTGCGGTGATGGCCCTGAGTGCCATCGGACGAGTCGCATTTCCACTCACGCCGCCATAGGTTGTTCTCTTCTCGATGCCCACTGCAGGCCACGGACTGGCATCCGCTTTAAGATTCATCAGACCGGACACCGTATTAATGGCAGATACACCATCGGCTCCACCCTCTTGGGCAGCACGTGCAATTGTAACAATATCCGTGATGTTCGGCGTCAGTTTGATGAAGAACGGAATTTTCACCGTCTTACGCACCCATTCGGAGATGCCTTTGACCAATTCGGGTTTTTGACCGCAAGCTAAGCCCATTCCTGATTCACCCATACCATGAGGACAAGACAGATTCAATTCCAACGCATCCGCTCCGGATTTTTCCGCCATAGTCGCTAACTCAACCCAGTCCCTCTCGTTGAAAGAGCACATTATACTAGCGATAATGACCTTGGTAGGAAAATCAGCTTTAAGCTCGCGGATTGACTGGCACCAGTATTCGGCGCATTTCTCAGAGATAAGCTCGATGTTAAGGAAACAGCCTTGCTGTGGGCCGAAGTTTTGCCCGGAAGTCACGCCGCGAATAATACGTGGCGACACATTGGTGACCAAATCCTTGTCCAACGCAAACGTTTTGGTCACGGCGTATCCCCACCCCTGTTCGAAGGAGCGGCGAATCATTGCGGTGCTGGTAGCTGGGGGAGCGGACGCTAATCCGAAGGGATTTTCGAACTTTATGCCGCACATTTCTACAGAGATGTCCACTTCGTCGATTTCGGTGTGGAAGAGTGGAAGTTTAGATGGAGAGTCTAACGGAATACCCTAGTAGTAAAAAAACATTAAACATTTATTAAAACTATGATTTTAATGTTTGATTATTAAAAAAATACCTGCAGATAGCAATGGATTCTCCAAGCGGCATTTTTACCATCATTAACTGCTTCGACTGTCGTTTCCGCCACGCCAGCCAAGTCACCACCGCAGAAAACACTTTTGTGTGACGTTTGCATGGTCAAAGGATCAGTAACTGGGAGATTATTGTCCTTAAGTTTCAAAGACCCCAAAGCTTGAATCACTATATGGGCATAAAACAATAACAAGTGAATAAAGAACCACAAAAAAAATTAAATCTGCTCACTGTCTTTATCCTCGAGACCAGAACCAAAAGCAGAAATCAAAAAGTCCGCCTTCAAAATCGTCAGCTGCTCCTCATCCGTGATCCATTTGCCATCATCGGTTTCCTCATTGCGAGCAAAAGTTACCGACGCGATCCTGCCGTTCTTCACATTCACCATGTGCGGTGTAAGGAAGCCAATCAATTCACACTTCTCCTCGATAGCAAGCGAGACTTCTTCGGGGACCGCTCGAATGTTGCTGAATCCACGCCTGAAGACAAGGAACACTTTCTTCGCTCCGCAACGCAGCGCACTCGTGGCGCAATCAAATGCGGTATCTCCAGCACCAAGGACAATCACATTGCCATGCAACTTGGGCAATGCGCTCGCTACTGCTTTGCAGGCGCACATGCCAGGCTTACTTGCCTTCGCCACCAAGGGCAGGAAGCTCTTGGAGGTGTAGAAACCCATATCAGTGGTAAGGTTCGTGAACAAAGGATTAGGCTTTGGTTGAGGTAGCCCGATGCCCAAGAAAACGGCATGCGCTCCATTGCTTAGGATCCCATCGATCGTGAGGTCTTTCATACTCAGCGCGCGACCGCATTCAATCTTCACGCCGAGGTCTTTCACCAATCCGATTTCAAAGTTGACGACAGTCATCGGCAGGCGATATTGCGGAATCTCCGACGCGCTTAGGCCGCCAACAAATTCCTGCTTTTCGTAGATAGTGATGTCCGTGTAGCCCAGTCGTCCAAGGAACGTAGCGCAGGACAAGCTGGAAGGACCAGCACCCAGAAGGATGATTTTACGTCCGGCTCCGACCGGAGTTGGCGTGCGTGGATCGCGTGTTTGCCGCACGCCCATTTTGCTGAACATCTCCGTGGCGAACTGCTGCAGACCGCCGATGTTGATGGCGCCTTCCTCGGTCGCCTGCAGGTTGCACCCGCCGACGCACAGATCGCTGGTTGGACAGACCATGCCGCAGGTGATACCCAATGGGTTGTCAGAGAAAAT
>JAODGB020043844.1:1591971-1614489 GCA_027574905.2 Earota dentata
GGACACACCATCGATGGAAGGATTCTCTTCCCAGCTACTGGATACTTGGTAACTCCATCATCTTTTGACAATGAACACGGAAATTAACCTGCAATTTTTTTACAGACTCTGGTTTGGAAGACGTTTGCTAAAATGCGCAACCAGGACTTCGAGCAAACTCCCGTGGTCTTCGAAGACGTGAAATTCATGCGTGCAACGATCATGCCCAAGGAAGGTGTCGTCCGTTTCCTCATTAACATCTTCGAGGGATCCGGGGAATTCGAAATTTGCGAGAGTGGCTCTGTTGCTGTCTGCGGTAAAATCCACGTTCCGGAAGAACCAGCGAAGGAGTTCCTAACTCTGCCCAAGATCACCACCTCCGCTGAAAAGGATATCCTTCCATTGAACAAAGCTGATATCTACAAAGAGCTTCGTCTTCGCGGATATGACTATGAAGGCATGTTCCGTGGAGTTGATTCTGCTGACAGCTACGGTAACGCTGGCTTCCTGAACTGGCAGAATGACTGGATCAGTTACATCGATACCATGCTGCAGTTCTTGATCCTGGGGCAAGACACCCGCGAACTGTATCTCCCCACCAGGTTGCAGCGAGCAGTTATTAACCCAATAGAGCATCTGCAGGACATTGGCGAGAAAGTACCGATTCAAGTGTACAAGGACATCGGTGTCTTTAGATCTGGCGGCATTGAGCTGCGAGGATTAAAGTCCAGCTTAGCACCGCGCCGTCAACAAGCCCAATCTGCACCGCAACTGGAACAGTACCATTACATTCCGTACCATAACCTCAAACAAGTAGTTGAGGAAAGCACCGCGTTGACGGTTGCTTCCCAATTGGCGCTGGAGAACAGTTCCGGCGCGCTTAAGATGAAGGTCGTTGAAGTTGCCGTGGGAAAACCCATTGAAGGACTGCTCATGCCGAAAATTCAGACTATCTTGGAAAACCAACCCATGCTCTCGGTGGATTGCACCGTGATTGCCCAAGGAGGTGTCGACGCGGCTGCCATGGAAGAAAGGGCCATCAAGGTTGCAATGAAGGATCCTACTACCGCTCCTTTCGAACAGAACGTTCATTACATCGTCATGACCGATGTCTTGGTGCACAACCAGCTGAACATCCTGCAAAATGCTGTCAACTCCCTTAAACCAGGCGGTTTTATCTTGCTGGAAGAGCCAAGGAACTTTGCCGACTTCAAACTGCTGAAACAAGAGAACCTCGAAGTTGTCTACCAGCAGCCCACTGCGACGAAAATGTTCCTCTTGGTTAGGAAGTCTGAGAAAATCCCGCCGGGACCATTTGTTATCATGATCAACGAAAACAACTTTTCCTGGGTGGAATCCGTACAGGAAGCGCTGAAAGAGTGCGAGACCTCTGACAGGAAGATTTATCTGGTTGCCCAAGGACAGGAGCTCAATGGTCTGATTGGAATGGCCAACTGCATTAAGCAGGAGCCCGGCGGCATGAACATGCGCGCCATTTTGATCCAGGACAAGAACGCTGAGAAGTTCTCGCTGAAATCTAAGTTCTACACTGAACAGCTGCAAAAGGACTTGGTCCACAACGTCTTGAAGAACGGAGTCTGGGGCAATTACAGACACCTGACCCTGGAGTCCACTGAGAAGACCGTGCTGCAAGTGGAGCATGCGTACATCAACACCCAGACTCGTGGCGACCTGTCCAGTCTGCGCTGGATTGAAGGACCGCTGCGTTATTACCAGGGCAATGACCCCAAGACGGAGATGTGCTCCGTGTACTACGCGCCATTGAACTTCAGAGACATCATGCTCGCCACAGGCAAACTGCCCCCAGATGCGCTTCCGGGCGACCTCGCTGGTCAGGACTGCATCTTGGGTCTGGAGTTCTCCGGTCGCGACATGATGGGCCGCCGAGTGATGGGCATGGTCGCTGCGAGGAGTTTGGCCAGTACTGTGCTGGCTGATCCTGGTTTCTTGTGGGAGGTGCCTGAGAAGTGGAGCTTGGAGGAAGCAGCTACCATTCCGGTTGTCTACGGCACTAGCTACTACGCGTTGATTGTGCGTGGAGGGTTGCGTCCTGGGCAATCAGTGCTTGTGCACGCTGGCACTGGCGGTGTTGGTCAAGCGTCCATCGCGATTGCACTGCACATGGGCTGTCAGGTGTTCACCACAGTGAGCAGCCAGGCTAAGCGTGACTTCCTTAAGAAGCGATTCCCGCAGCTCACTGATAACAATATTGGGAACTCTCGCGACTGCACATTCGAGCAGTTGGTATTGACTCAAACACAGGGACGTGGTGTTGACATTGTTTTGAACTCCCTGGCCGGCGATCAACTGCAGGCTTCGATTCGTTGTCTGGCCAATGGTGGGCGCTTCTGCGAGATTGGCAAAGTCGATCTGTCCAATAACTCCGCCCTGGGTATGAGTATCTTCCTGAAGAACACCACTTTCCACGGGATTCTGCTCGACGCTCTGTTTGACACTGATCATCCGGATAAGAGGGAAGTCATGCGCTTGGTTACTGAAGGTATCGCCAATGGAGCTGTCCAACCCCTGCCTAGCACAGTTTACGCTGAGAATCAAGTTGAACAAGCCTTCCGTTTCATGGCCAGTGGCAAGCACATTGGTAAAGTGCTTCTGAAGATCCGCGATGAAGAAAATAGGAAGACCCTGGTCCCCCAGGTGAAGACGGTTAATGCGATTCCGAAGAGCTATATGGACCCGGAAAAGACCTACGTGTTGGTTGGAGGTCTGGGTGGCTTTGGTTTGGAGCTGGCTAACTGGTTGATCACTCGTGGAGCTAAGAAAATCGTGCTTACATCTCGCAGCGGTATTAAGACTGGCTATCAGTCGCTGTGCATCAGAAGGTGGAGGAAGCAAGGCGTTAACGTTATGATTTCCACTGCCGACGCAACCACAGAAGCGGGAGCTATGAAGTTAATGCAGGAAGCGTCTACTATTGGCACCATCGGCGCCATCTTTAATCTTGCCGCTGTGCTCCGCGATGCTTTCATGGAGAACCAAACAGAGGAAGACTTTGAGATCGTTTGCAAACCCAAGATCGACGCCACCAAACACCTGGATGTCGCTTCCAGGGCCTTGGCGCCTAACCTGGACTACTTTGTCATTTTCTCGTCAATTTCCTGCGGTCGTGGTAACGCCGGACAGGCTAATTACGGCCTGGCTAACTCCGCCATGGAGAGAATCTGCGAAGCCCGTCAAGCGGCTGGTTTGCCAGGTGTTGCTATTCAGTGGGGCGCCATTGGTGATGTTGGTTTGATCCTGGAAACCATGGGTGGAAACGACACCGAAGTCGGCGGCACTCTGCCGCAGAAGATCACCTCGTGCCTGGCTACCATGGACATGTTCCTTCAGCAGCCGCATCCGGTTGTTGCCAGCATGGTCCTCGCTGAGAAGAGGAAGGCCGGCGGAGACGGCAATTCCGTGAAACTGACAGACGCTGTTGCGAACATCTTGGGCATCAAGGATTCCAAAACCGTTGCGCCGGTTGCCACCCTCGCTGACCTGGGCATGGATTCGTTGATGGGCGCCGAAATCAAGCAGACTTTGGAGCGAAACTACGACATGGTAATGAGCGCGCAGGAAATCCGCGCGCTGACCTTTGGCAAGCTCATCGACCTGGAATCAGGTAGCAGTTCCGCTGCACCTGAGACTAACGCACAAGAAGACAAGAATCTCATTCAGTTCGATGATCAACTCATGCCGACACAGCCTATTATCAAGATGACCAGCAAGGACACCAAAGGCAAGACACCCGTGTTTATCCTCCATCCGATCGAAGGAGTTGTCACCGCACTCAAGGGACTGGCGAAGGATATCCAAGCGCCAGTCTATGGCCTTCAATGCACAACCTCCGCGCCGTTGTCTTCGATTAGCGACCTGGCCAAGTTCTACATCACACAGATGAAGAGCGTGCAGGAGAAGGGACCGTACACCATCATCGGGTATTCCTTCGGCGCCTGCGTGGCGTTTGAAATCGGCGTGCAGCTGGAAGCCAACAAGGAGAAGGTGAAGCTCTTCTTCATCGATGGCTCCCCGACCTACGTCGCTACGCACACCGGCAAGGCGAAGATCCACAAAGTTGAGGCTGGTAACAAAGCGTCAGAGCAGAGCGAAGCATTGCTGTACTTCATCCATCAGTTCGTCGAAGTCGACCAACAAAAGATTGTCGCGGAATTGAGGGCGTTGAAGACCTGGGAGGAACGTGTCAAGCGTACCACTCAAATTGTTGGAGAAGTGACCCAATTCCCGAAAGAGCAGATTTCCGCCGCGGCTGAAAGCCTTTACTATAAACTGGTGGCCGCTGATCAATACAAGGCGACTGCGCGATTCAATGGCGAGGTGGTGTTGGTGAAAGCCAGCGAGAATTTCGTACAAATGGGCGACGACTACGGTTTGGCTCAAGTAAGTTAAATTTAGGTTATGTTAGCTTTAAGGTACACTTCAAAGTTAGCAATTTAACAACACTTGTTTAAACTTCTCTGTTTGCAAACTAAACTAATCTCCGTCTATTTTTCACAGGTATGCCAGCAGAAGGTCAAGGTGGAAGCACTGAGTGGCAACCATAGATCCATCCTCTCCAACCCGCAGCTGGTGCAAATCGCAAACTCGCTCTCCGAAGCGTGAAGGGCGTAATGACAAATCTCTTAGTACACTCACAATGACTTCAATGATTTTTACCAAAAAACGCGCACCCATGTGTGTCATGTGTACGTATTGAAATGAAGCACTAGTGTAATTTATTAATTAATTGTACATAACGATATTGTGATTTAATCTCTCGCGGCGTTCTGTTGATTTTGGTAATTATGTGTTTGCTAAAATGGTATTTATAGACGATTATTAGACAGGGGAATTCGGTATATTTTGTAGTTGAACCAAAGATTTTCAAATGACAAGAGTTGAAATCCAACGACAATATTTTCATGGCAAAAGGATATTTTTTTAATTTATAAATGATGTAAACTGTAAACTCTAACACTAAAGCAAGGGTTTGTTGCTTAGCCGTTTGCTTTGTTGTTACAGTTGCGAAATACTCAGAATGTTTTCGGTTTTTGATTTATTTAAAATGGCAGAAGTTTGTTTTGTATACATAGTTATATTACAAAATATATAATTTTCCAATAAGATGTGTTTGAGCTACATTTCCCCACAATCTTACACCATCCTTGAGGCAAGCAGACAAATCAAACATGTTTAGTCATTAAAATGGCAGCAATATTTGTTTTGGGACAATAAATCATTTCATAATCGAAAAATTCCCCGACTTTGTCAACTTTACGATGCTTTGCACATGCGCACATTCAGCACGCATCTATAACCTCAGTCTGTCAGGCACTGTCGGGTCAACAAGCAACATTCCAAATGATCCCAAACATCCTAAACTAAACATAAATAAACAAATAGTTAATTAAAAATAAGTGTAATTACAAGAAGTACTGCTTAAAAATGACCATCCAAACAACTACAACGCGAAAACGCACGAAGCCAATCGCCAAAAATGACGAAGCTTTGCCAGAAAACACCACACCATCATTGTAAGTCCATCAATCATTTAATTAAGAAGAAATAGATCCAACATTGAAGCAATTATTCTCTACAATTACAGACGTTATGGGCCAATGCCTCGTTTCCCGCACCAACGCGTGTGGAGCAGAGGCATCATCATATGTGGTGTGATGATTTACATTTGGTACTTTTCCAAAGTCTCGAAAGAAACAGTACTTGCTGCTCAAAAAGACACACTACAAAACAGAGGACAACAATTTGACTGTGATGCCCACTATCTTGCTGATATCAATAAATTCCACAATTGCATTCCAAAGAGATGTGGCAGATATGTCACTGATGTACTGCTTTTGTCATCAGAAGCAAGAAAATTGCTGGAAATGGCAAAGACTGGCTTTGAACTGAGCACAACAAAAGGAAGTGCTTCAATATTTGACATTCATTCAGGTGCCATCACAATGGATGATAAATTCATCAACATACATTCACTACCTAACTCTGAGAAGGTCTTTAAACAGGAGTACATTTATGCTTATAAACTCATCAAGGATAAGATTCAGAGGGCAATTGCACAGGTTTTTCAAGTTGATCATGAAAGCCTGTATCTTACACATCCTACATTCTTCTCCAAGCTGACTGATGCTGAACCAATGACTAAACATGATGAATATTGGCATATGCATGTTGATAAAGTAAGTTTCATCTGTTTCATCACACCTTGTAACATCAAAAAGTTCAAATTAAATTTGTTATTTTCAGGAAACATATAAAGCATTCCATTACACATCACTGGTGTACTTATCAGACTTTGGCAAGGACTTCAAAGGCGGCAGATTCATCTTCAGCGACGAGTTGGAGGGCCAGCAAGCGACAAACATCACAGTCGAACCGCGCTTCGGACGTGTCTCGATGTTCTCTTCCGGCGCTGAAAATACTCACATGGTTGAGCGTGTTACCTCAGGAACACGCTACGCAATCACTGTTTCATTCACCTGTGACAAGCAGCAAGGGATTAAAGTTCCAGAACCAAGTTCGTGATTCCATAAATAACCGAATTTAAAAGCAATATAGTCCGAACTTAGTTAAAATAGTTGTTCTAGTCATATGTATTTAAAAAAATTGGATTTAAAATCCTTGAAATTACTTATTGAAATGTGTTAAATGAAATCGTGAAAATACTTAATGTGTAGTACATGAAACTGGAAAATTCTCAGAGGGATGATAGTATTTAGCGCAAGGGCCACATGAAAGAAACGTGTCAATTTTATTCCAATGCTTAAATATTGAATATTAACTGAAATTGATGAAAATGTAAGTGACCTACAATCGAATCATATCATAAATGTACGTCTCAACTTATTCCTAGGTATTAATATTGTATTAAGTGTTGAGGAAAGCGGAACGAATGCATCCTGCGTAGTAGAAACTGTTATAAAACCTGTGAACTGGCACAATCGAAATAATTCAACTGTCTTGGCGTTGTAATCCTGCGTCGCGCATTAATAATTCATGTGTACTTTACACCGATCTGGAGAAAGAAGAGTTGCTTTGAAATACCTTAAACTGCATCCAAAAGCTGCGTTTATTGAAATAAAATTGCAACAAAGACTATTTTTGATTTCTATACCTTTTTTACCTAATTATTGTTTAAATTCTCAGTCGGTGGCATTACTGGAGTCTCCGGTGGGCGAAATAATCAATAATAAGAAGGTCGTGCTCTCCACACCGCCACACTGCAAACAATGCGCCGCGCCAGGCGGCGGTTAGCAGTTACACCTGTTCGAAGCTTCGAAGTTCGAAAGGTTCGAAATGAACAGCACAACAGCGGCCGACCGCAGTACGCGCTGTGCAGGCGAAGGGAACGGTCACCGGCGCCACCATTTTGTATTTTACCCGCACGACGCAAGTATCGACACAAAGCGTCAGAGTTCACTCAAAAAATGAAGGCGCATGCAATACGCCTCGCATTTCAGTGCGCGTTTTCGAATCCCGGCCATTGCGGCTAAAAATGGCGCAGGATAACTGTGCCTAGCGAAAGCTGCCGTGAAAGTGGTTTTAATTTATTAATTTATACATTTTACACGATTATTTTGCGTGTGCGTGCTGTGGGTTTGATTTGAAGCTTGGCATTGCTCAAGATGAATCGGTACATTACACTGCACCAGCTTGGCGATGGCACTTACGGTTCGGTGGTGCTCGGCCAGCGTAAGGACACCGGCGAGAAGGTCGCCATCAAGCGCATGAAGAGGAAGTATTACTCCTGGGAGGAGGCGATGAACCTGCGCGAAGTTAAGGCAAGCACGCCAGTTTTAATACTTTCTTTTTTTAAAGTTTTTTACTCTTCACGAGTGTTTGATTAGAAGACTAGAAGTCAATTTCATATTGTGTGTTATCGTGCGTGGTAATGTTTGTATTTGTTCCTTGTGCGGGTGCTTATATGGATCGATAAGTGCATTCATTATCGAGCACCGAGCATCGAGGCAAGAAAATCGTGTGAGGGTGCAAGTAAGGAGAACTCCGTGCCGCATTAATAATTACCATTACCAGAATGATTAATTTAACCTATTACCATTGCCATGCCATGTGAATTAACAGAATTGTCACTCAATTATGAAATTCACCTCAAGTATTGATTGAGAACTACTGAACTACATAAGAAACTCATCTAGGCAACATTGTGTTCTGTTTGTACATGTACAGTCATTGAAAAAGCTGCATCACACGAACGTGGTGAAGCTGAAAGAAGTCATCCGCGAGAATGACGTGCTGTACTTCGTCTTCGAGTACATGCAGGAGAATCTCTACCAGCTCATCAAGGATCGTCGCGTGCCGTATCCGGAAGCGACCGTCCGGAATATGCTTTACCAGGTAATAAATCACCAGCCAAACAGAAAAATGCATCATTTTTGATGATGTTGGTGAATTTATGAATGCCTCCATTTTGGAATTAAGATTCTGCAAGGACTCGCGTTCATACATCGCCACGGCTTCTTTCATCGCGACCTCAAGCCGGAGAACATCCTCTGCTGCGGGCCGGACCTGGTGAAGATCGCCGACTTCGGCCTCGTGCGCGAAATCCGCTCCCGCCCGCCGTACACCGACTACGTCAGCACGCGGTGGTACCGCGCGCCCGAAGTCCTGCTGCACGCGACGACCTATAGCAGCCCGATCGACATGTGGGCGGTGGGGTGCATCGCCGCCGAGATCTACACGTACCGCCCGCTCTTTCCCGGCACCACCGAAACGGACCAGTTGTATAAAATCTGCCAAATTCTAGGAACACCTGATAAGGTGTGCACTTTAACATCAACCATGATCTAACCTAACCTACTAACTACCTAAATATCAATTGAAAATTTCACATAGAAAATATGGACGGATGGTTATCAGTTGGCCGGCGCCGTCGGCTTCAAGTTTCCGTACTTCGTGCGGACGGAATTGACTTCCGTTGTGCCACAAGCGAGCTCCACGGCGATCAAGCTGATGGACGTGCTGATGGATTGGAATCCCACCAATCGGCCCACTGCGCAATCGGCGCTGAAACATTCGTATTTTCAAGTAAGTTTCCGTAAGTTTCACACCGACGAATATTGCAAACACTGCAGTGTTATTTATGAGTTGGGAGTTATGAGTTATGAGTTACGAGTTTCGTACCGGAGAATACAGCGACTTGTAGGTGGCGTGTCCTAGTTTTTGTTTGCTCTTATTATGCATAATGGTAGGGTAGGAGGTGGAGAAACTGTGCCTTAGCGTGGCATTCCTTAGCATCGCGTGTGTCGTGTGTCTGTTTCCCACTGTGTGCCATTTTCTACTCTTTATTGTCGAAACTATTCTCAATTCTCGACAAATTGTGAAATACATGGAATACGTGACTTGTTAGGTTAAAAGTTAGGTTATGTTATGTAATGTTTTATTTTCACTATTTATAAAAATACATTGTTTCATAGGTCGGACAACAATACAGCGCATTATTGGTTTCCCAAGATAACTTCAATCAATACACCCAATTAAACGGGCTGTTAGAGTCCACGCAGAAGTCGATCTACTCCAGCAAGCCGCGCCAACAGCCCGACCTGCAGGCACTGCAGTTGAACAGCGTCAGCAAGAACAACGAAAAGAACGAGCTGGAAAACGCGCCGCAGGCGCAGGTAACGGATGCACTTTCATCGCATGCATATATCGGAAAATAATAGTGTAATTATGCGACTCGTACGTTGATTTCAGATAACAGTACAGCCGTTAGTGAAGCCGATGCAAATCACACGCAACCAGCCGGTGCAGGCCGTCGCGCCCATTGTGTACAGCTTCGGGCAAAGTGACGTCAACAACAAGTACATTCCGGACAATCGGCAGTTCAAAAAGATGTCCTGGAACAAAATGGACTTCGATTTGGACGACACTCTTCTGATGGGGTAAGCGCAATGTTGTGCGCGGCCATTTTGTTTTGTTTGTGTAGTTCAAAGACGTCGACGTCATAGGTTGCGTCCTTGCGTCACTAGCGCTGTTTACACATTTTCAGCCATTTTGAGTCGCTTAATCACCGCTTACGTGGCCGATGAGCTTTATAATACGCATTTGACGTGGTGACATGTCCAGCCATTAATACAATCGAGTCTAACAGTGAAACCCCCGAAGGCGAAGGCAACGCGATGACCGATGACATTGACTTCGTTTTCATCAAATTATCCTGTAGCTATTTAGTGCACGGGGACTATTATTACATTATTGTTCTCGTTATCTACTTTGTTTTTGTTTTGACTCACTGATTCGCTTATTCTCATTAATTTTTACTGGGTTCATGTTTAATACAACAGAACAATAAATTACGTTGAAACAAATGAAGAAGTAAGAAATAACAAAACGTTTTATCCACATTGTTTTGTTTTGTTTCAAACATGGCGTAAAACATAAATAACAATAGAATATTAGGATATTTGTGTGCTAAATGTAAGTATTTGAGTGTTTGATGATGGATTTCAGAAATAAAATCAAGAACGCCGACAATATGAAGGAAAACATACTGGATATCAAATGGTCGAATCTGCAGGACCTCATCGAAGGGAAAGCGAACGGCGCACCCTCTGCCAAAAGCCAATACCTCACCGTGTCGCGCTACGTGGCCGGCCAGCCGGCGGAAAAGCGCCGCAGCCAGCCAAACATCAATTTGTACAGCAAGAAAGGTGATCGACTGTTTTCATTGTCGCTGCGCCGGTGTCGTTTGTGTATCAGGAGCGTCATTGGTCATTGAAATGATGATGATGATTACAAATTACAATCGGTGATGGTTTCGTGTAATGGGGGCGTTTTGGTGTGTTGTTGTGTTTGCATCGGCATCGAAATCGATTTGCTATTGGCATTAGAATTGGGCGCACTTTGACCGCCCTTTCGCTAAAAGTCACGGTCACTCATCCTTTGAATACTTGATGGGACAACGCATTACAAGCAATAAAACTGAAAACACTTCTTATAAGAGTTTTTACATCTTGCTGATTAATTTATTATTCAATATTATATTGAGTTATTGATTAGCGTTGTGCCTATTGTTTGTTGCATTAAAAATGACAGCATAACACCAACTGCGTAGCGAAGAACAATCAATTATTTGTGTGGGGGCTGAATAATGATTGAGAAGCTTTTGTTTTCTTCGGCGGCGCCGACGATAATTAATGAACGCATAAATAGCAGCCAACATCCAACACCATTTTGCTCGCTTGAGAATTGAAACGTTCCTTTTCTGTTCAATAATTAATCCTAATTGACAGAGAAAGATTACCTTGAACAACGATGTCGATGTCGAAACCACGTCGAAACTAATGAAAACATCAACAATTCATGACAACCTGGGCAATGGTGGTCAATATAGAAATATACGAGAATCGTACGAAACGACCTTGGGGTCCTTCGTAATCATGCGGGTGCTTGCACTAATGGCGCGTGTAAAGCTTGAACCCGCGATGAATTGTAGCGATAAAAACCCGAGCATGCATTGAACTAAACTATTTTCATGCATGTGTTGCGTTGTGTTTACTCCGGTGTGCAATGCCAACATTCGATGCATTTGCCTAAGCATTGCGTGCCACTTTGACAATGAAAACTGATAGCTTATGAATTTTAGATGCACATTGATGGAAATAAGCGCATGTAATATTCGTGTTTGTTTATTGATTTCAGACTTGGGCATCTCCTCGATATTCAACGACACCATGTTGGATTTCTCGGGCATTCCATCGGGGAAACAGCGGACATTAAAAAGCATCACGGGCAGCAGCGTGGTTCAAGGCAGAACCGACTGGGCGGCAAAGTAAGTCATTGACACAGGACGTGCACAGCCTTCACACCCTGGCTAATGTTTTCCTGACGTTTCAGGTACTTGAAGTAGCGATCATCATTTGAACTAATCGACTGTGATAGGCTTTATTACACTCATTGGGTTCGTTTAATTACGGTTTCATTTCGAAGCCGATCGATCTGTTAGAGTAAAATACAATCATAACAAATTCATTTTCATTTGTATGACTATTACCACATATTACCATTACCATACAAGGATTCGCAGGACAGAAACATGTTATTCAAATGTTAAAACCTATTTGAGAAGAGTTTACATAAGAAAACTTATAAAAAATGATCGTATGTACTATGTTTTATAGTTTTAGTGATAAATTATTGTATTACATTCACAATAAATTCGTATATGTACTTATTCAATGCCACCCCAAGTGTTTTCAACTGTGCAATGCGATGCAATGTAATTTTTAAAGTTGTATGAACTTCCCCAGTTCAAATTGTTTACAATAGCAACATGGCAACACTGTGCGCGCTGTGCGTAGTTTTCGCTGCGCGAAACTTGTAGGTTACCTGGATGAATCAACAAAACAACTGAAACACGAGAAATTTTAGTTCAAACGCTTCAAACTGTTTCAACCACTTTCGATGTGCAGCAAGCAGTGCTAGCACGATGGACATTGTGAATTTAATGCAGTCCATGTCCCTGAACGTGCCGGAAAACCCGCAGGAATCCGCCTTCCGCCTCTCCGCGTGCATCATCAACGAACACCACACCGACATCGTCTTCGCCGAGTTCACCAACCGGTGCATGATCATTGCCACCCAGCACGAGCGCGCTGGAAGTCTTCTCCGTGTATCCGTCGAGCAAGGAGAGCCGGACGCATTCATCGAAGGTAACCAACCTGTATACACAGTGCAGGTGCTGTTTGGTGTAGAGAATCAAGAACAACAAGCAGTTGCAAGATATCTTGCTGAACAGCTAGGTTTAAACAAAACGTTGATGACATTCCTGAATCTGAAGGACTACTCAGTGCCCACTGTGAGAACTTTGTTAGCAGCACTAAAGGAAACAAAAAATGGCGCTCACTAAAGTCACCAAGGCACAGAGCTTCTATGGGCAGCTGATTATAGGACCACCTGCATCAGGAAAAACAACATATTGTGCAAAAGTTTATGAATTTTACAAGGAAAAACTCAATAGGCAAGTGGCTGTGGTAAATCTGGATCCAGCCAATGAAAATATGGAGTATCAACCATCAGTGGACATCATGGAGTTGATTAAAGTAGAAGATGTGATGGAAAACTTAAATTTAGGACCAAATGGAGCACTGATGTATTGCATGGAGTACTTGGAAAGTAACTTTGATTGGCTTGTTGCAAAACTGGGACAGATCAAGGATTGCTACTTAATTTTTGACATGCCAGGTCAGGTGGAGCTCTACACCCATCACAATGCCACCAAGAACATCTTCCAGAAGCTGGAAAAGATGAGATATCACCTGTGTACTGTGCACATGATTGATTCACATTACTGCTCAGATCCTGCCAAGTTCATCTCCACTTTGCTACTCTCTTTGTCCACAATGTTACAGATTGGATTACCCCACATAAATGTGCTTAGCAAGGCTGATCTGCTGAAGAAAAACCTGGATAAATTGGACTTTGGAATTGACTTTTACACTGATGTATTAAACCTAGAGTATTTACTAGAACTACTTGATGATGGGCCCTTTACAAGCAAGTACAAGAAACTCAATGCAGCTCTGGTCTCCTTGGTGGAAGACTACAGCCTGGTCAACTTTATACCTCTAGATGTGTCTTCAGATAAAAGCCTGCTAGCATTAAAAAGTGCTGTGGACAAGGCCAATGGTTATGTGTATGGCAGTGGTGAGGAAAGAAGCATTCAAGCACTACTTTCATGTGCAGTTGGAGCTAGGACAGAGTCTGAGAGATTTGACTCAGATTTTATGTAATTTCCTAAAAACACTGTCCTTGTTTGCCTTACATTAGCTATTATTATTTTACAATAAAAAATACTTTAATTCACATGGTGTCCAAGAGATTTTATGTAAATTTAACTCAAAGTTGATTTGTATTTGGAGCATTGGTTTGTTTGACTTCAGTTCTCCTTGCTCTTTTGTTTGGTCAGCTGTGCTCGGAGTTGCTTGTTGAAGTCATCTTCAATGTTATCATCCTCCCAGTTATCCTCCCACACGCTGATGTCCTGCTCGTCTTTGTCCTTTCCAGTCCAATCTGAAAAATGTTGATTTAATATAAAAACTGGAGAATTCCAGGAGAAAACATGTAATTTTCATCATCACTTAACCTAAAAAAAGATTTTCGTATCGCAAATTTTACCTTCAACTGGAAACTCCTCAAATTCGTCGTCTTCTTCGAGAACACCTAGGTCGAGCTTGGGTTTTTCGGCAGCCATGGCGAGAATTGTTGTATTTTCCGTACTATTGCTTGTTATTGAATTTAAATTCGTGCACTGACCGCACAAACTGTGACTTGTGTGACTTGCATTTAGTTTAGTTGACAGCGCGCAGCGCCGCGCCGGTTACTTCTATAACCATCCTGGGCGGTGTTGCCAAAACATATTTGAAATTTGAAATTTCAAATCACAAAATCACTTAAAACTTATTATTAATTAATAATTTTGCTGGTTTTACACTTACAGCACATAGGTAGAAGCTTTTATACTGATTTTAAAGGCGTTTCATGCCAAAAGGGATATGCGTTCGGAAAATATAGAGGACCTTCTTTAACAGGAAACCATGTTTAGTGCTTAACATATAACATATTTATTGTATTTTTCATTCAGTTTAATGGTATAACACAGAATATTTTGATGGGTTGGTTGTTTCGTAGAGGTGTTGACCAGGGTTTTACACATAACAGAAATTTACTTGTGTTTGTACATCGTAATTACACATAAATAACACTTGATATACGTATATCATTCATTACATCATCAATATCAATGTTTCATTATCACATAACATTAATTTAGTAGTAATATATAACAAAATATACGTGTATTTATATGACTTATAGTTACCGCCTCTCCTATCAGCCAATTTAATTTTACGTTAACGTTCAATATAAGTGCATTATCTTAAACAGAAAATACAATGTTTTCCAAATTGTCAAATATTTCTGAACAGGGCTCAGGTTTGTTGGAAATATTTGCCAATCGATTACTCTTTGATGATTACTTTTGGTTACAAAGTGTTTATAATATGTACAGTGACTTGCTTTGTAACGAAAAGTAAATTACAAATGACAATTGGATTGGATTTCGAATAATTAGTCTTTATATAATATGTATGTATGTACAAAGGTAGACAATCTCATCTAGAATCTATGGGATTCTGGGTTCTGGGATAATAACATTTATACAGATGACATCTATATAAAAACTAGGTGTAACTATTTTAAATTCTTCCATTCCATTGGGTTTGGTTTGGTTTGGTTTGGTACACTTATAAAAGTTATCAATTATGATATGATAATCAAAGTTTTTCTCTGTGCATGAGTTCAGTAAAACCGTGCGTATTATCCATTGGCGTCGTTCAACTTAGAGCACGGTTTCGTTGGTGCACGTTCGCGGCCCATTCACGAGGGAATACCGCGACGAGCCGCCGTTGCGGTTCGTCACCGTGCCGCGGATGAAGAGCTCCTTGAAAGTTTCGCGGAACTGCCGCGACATGCCGCAGTAGATGGCGAAGTTGATCGGGTAGCTGATGATGATGAAAAAGTTCGTGAAGAGGACGAGCACGTTGGCGAAGTAGTAGTCGAGCAGGAGGTCGAAGACGCTGGAGAAGACGTGCAGCGAGGTGACGACGGCGAGCGGGATCTCGACGATGAGGAACACGGTCACGACGACGATGAGCATCAGCGTGGTGCAGTTGGAGTCGCGCAGCTTCTTGCACTCGGACTTCTGGTTCTTCTTGGAGAGGAGGAGGTCGCGGCGCTGCTGCGCCTGGCGCAGCGCGCGGAAGAGCAGCACGTTGAGGACGACGAGCGCGATGCACGGCAGCAGGTGGACGAAGATGATGCGGAAGAGGAAGTAGGAGATGAAGTAGGCGTCCTCGGTGACGTACTCCCGGATCCAGAACGCTATGGTCGTGTGGCACACGTGCGTCGGATGGCCGTTCCATAAGATTTCGATCTGCAAATTCGAGGAAACAAGTTTTAATTGAAGAAATCAATGCTATGGTCGCCATCTATTGCACGATTGTTTGACTAAAGTATCACACATAATTTTAGCATATTAATGAACGAATACACACATACAATACAGTGTGAGAGATAAGAGAAATTCACGCAACATAAAGACCAAGATAAAGATCTCACTGAGGAATCAACTTATTTAAAGTGACACTTAAAAGTTTTTGAAACAATCGTTTGGCATCAATGCAACATTTCAGATGCTACAACGACCGCGCAATAGGTGGCGACCTTAACGGGACGGTTAAAGCAATTTAACTATAGGGAATTAGTAATGAATCGATTCGTGAGTTAAGCTCGCATAATTGAGCCGTCATTAGCAACTGTTTTGCTTTAAACTTTGTTGCATTGCAATTCCAATACCCTTCTATGCTCCATGCTCGACATTAAATCATTAATTGGTACAATTCAATGTGATTATAGAAGTTTCGTGATGCATACTGAATTGCATTGAGAATAAATCACAACATTCAGAACACTGAATTCAATTCTTAATTTCCTCCGCACGCTCAGTGTCATAACGTCCGAATGGAAATGCAATTTTACGAGCACGGAGCAACGAGCAGCGCATATAAATCGCAAAGCACGCTCCTTAACGAAACGGAACGTATGCGAAATGTGGAAAAGTGGAAATGTGGCGCTTTTCCACATTTCCTCCTGCGCGCCCCTAATGCGCGTAATGTGCATGCCGACCGCGTCGTTCGCCGAGTCCGTATAAATTCGTTTCATGCGACTTTTCTCCGCGAAGAAAAGAAGCGCCGACATTCACAACAAAGGCTGTTCGAGACGAACCAGTGTTGTGTCTAAGCATAGCAACTGGGAACTGGATACTGGATCTGTGCATCATGGCCATCATGTTATTCCCAGTTATTATTTCCAGGGGACGACATTGTTATCTTTATTTTATACGCGCATTATGCCCGTCGACTGTCGCGCTGTCGCGCACGTTTAATACGCCATTAATGATGTCGGAAACAAGATATTACCGATAATGCCGGAGCTTAGCAATGGCGAACGGCGCGCGGCGCGCGGAATAAAACTTTACGGCCAACGGCGTGCGTCGTTGTTGCACAAATTGTAAAATATCGTAATTCGTTTTTAAAATTGCGCACCGCGATTTGATCCGCGCCCGATTTATCTCTACTTTTATGGACCAACACTGTATAAAGCCTTTCGTTCGCTTCGCAGGTCATTCAAAAATTAGCGTTCACAATGCTCGTATTACATTGAAACTTGTCACAATATGGTTCTTTTCATAATAACGTTGTTGGAGCCGCAAATAAATCCGGAAAATGATGATTTCGTTAAAAGCTAATTGCTAATTTGAGCGTTACCGAGTAAGCGTATTATATCACTGCCACTCATCTTCATTGCCAGGCGCTGTCCTTGCAGCAGTGCTGATATTATTAAATGTCGTAAATTATTAAACGTCCGCTAATTTTGAGCGGCGCGACAAGAATACGATACGAAAATATCCGCAGATATCCGAAAAAGCTTAGGGCACGTCTGCTCGTCGGGAGCTTCGCGTCGGTCGATTAATTAAATTTCCACTTTGCCAAACGAAAACGAGCATGATATAACATTGCAATAAATTAGCCGGAGCGCGCGTTGAAATAAATTCGAGACGAAGGCGGCGCGGCATGAATGAGAACAGCGAACAAAAGATGCGAACAGAAACAGGAATAAGGAGTGGCGGAGAATTGTTGTTAACTTTTTCTCAAGGATTTCGCCGCGGCGTCCGCATTAATTATGCGCCAGGTGGCAGCACAATGGCATAGAGTGCGCATTCTAAACTTGCGGCTATTTACAACAATTTGTGGGAATGTGGGTGGAACAGAAAACATGGCGGGGAATGAGGAATGCATTTATTAAGACTAAGACGCGGAACTATTTGCAAGGGAGGGTGGCACACCGCAACAGTGCGGTTCTGTGGTCTTGGCAACTTCCTGATGCTGATGCTACACCCAATTCTCGTTCCGGTGCGAGAGCGGGAGGAAAGTGCAGCCACGTCGGTTTGATTCACTTACTCCGCAGCGCTAATTATTCGCACCGCGCCGCTGCAACCGGAATTAAACCGTAATCTTCTTATTAGATGCGCAAGGTGCAACAGCAAGAAGCAGGAAGCGAGGAAGGCTACAAGTCGCCGCTCGGTGGCCCACAGAGCCGAAGATATAAATGGAACAGAGCGAGCAGAAGAACAAAGTTCAGGTTCGCCACAAAACTGATGCAGGACTGCGAGAAAGAAGTTCACGGAGTTTAAGCCGTTAACCGTTAATTTATCGCTTTACTTTGTTACGTGGTCCGGGGTGCTCCTAATACTTATTTATGTAATTAGTGTGTAAAATCACTTTGCTCACGAATTTCATACAATATTTTCTACGGCTAAATTTAAAATTGTTTGGTTTGTAACGCTCGCAACGGTACAACGGTGTCGTGGTGTCAGTGCAACGAACCAATGTCAGTGTAGTAACCATGGCAACGAACCAAACAAACAAACTTGACCACGTGACCACAGTTCATTACCTAACAAGTTTGAAATGCAGTGTTGAAACTATCGACTTGATAATTTTACCAAAAGCAATGACTTTTAAATAATAATTTGTCAATATTAGTTAGGGTAGTTGTTTGTTCTACATTGTTCTCATCCCTATGCTCGAAAAAAGTTGTTTGTAATCCTTCATTGATTCAATATTGACAATACAAATTTAATGCGCTGCTCAAATTGAATTGCGGCAAAAAGATATTTATGGCGCTGAGGTTTTTTGCGCGCGATTTCCGCCCAACTCCGAAGCGGGCAGCCCGCAGGGAGGATTAGCCACTGAATGGTGGAAACGGTGGAAACATTGAAATACAGATTGCTCCGATATTATAAGCCCATGAATAATAAAAAATGATGGAAGGAGCGCGCGACAAGCGCGCCATCCTTTCACGATCTGCGGATGTGAATGGGGGGGGGGCGAACGTGAATGCGAGCGTAAAACGCCCGAGTGGAGCATAAATCACCCTTGTCCTCTCGTTTTTCCTCGCCTTGCGGCCCGCCGCGGCCATTATAAAATGCGCAATCGCAATTCTAATGTTTGATTATACACACGCCGTAATCCGGCGGCGGCAGCAAGAAATTTCGTTAATGCAGATGCCTGTATTATTACGGACGCGCGGAGGGGGCGGGGGGGTTTAACGCCCGAGTGGCAGGACGAAAAAGCAGACGAGTAAAACAGCAGGCGCATTTATTTTAATCGCGTTTACGTCGCCCAGCGTGCTTTAATCATTTATCTCGGTAGTCGACCGTTTCTTCTTCTTCTCAGTTTAATATCGCATGTAAAGTGAACACTTACAGGCTCATAGTCCTTTTCAAAGAGTCTTTGGCTCTGGTGCAAAGCGGCGAGGATGAGGATGTAGCCGACGCCTTTGTAGACGTTCGGCATCGTGCAGAATTTCCGCGCCAAGGGCGCATGACACACGTAGATGTAGCGCTGCACTGCTAGCGCCAAAGTGAGCCAAATGCTCGCCGTGTGGAACATGTTTGGTATCACCTGCGAGGCAAGAACACGACAAATAAGTTTGAGAAAGTTGTGCTCGGTATAGTCAAAGAGACGCTTGTTAAGATTCATATTATTGCAACCCCCTTAAGTGAGGAAAAGTGCTCCGAAACTCTCTTTAAAGTTGAGGTAAGTTTCAAAATTTAGAAAAGACGTGTGGGCAAAGGTTTTATATTTTCTAAACATTTTCTTTCTTCAATTTTAACTATCTTTAGATGCTCTGTTAGTCAAAAAAGTGTTTCTAAAGATTTGTACTATTACAACCCACTGAAGAAGCGGAACGTTTCTCAAAACACCCTTTAAAGTTAGGCCAATTTTTACGTTTTAAAAAGCTTGATGTTATCAAACTTCAATTTTAAATTTCTTTAGATGCTCGGGCTCCTTATAAGATGCTTGCTAAGATGTACACTATTTCAATCCCCATAAGTAACAGAAACTACCCAAAAAAAAACCTTGAACCAATTTTCATAATTTTGAAAGCAAACTTCGAAAAAGGCTTCATATATTGTGAACGCGTGCTTTAATTTCAAGTTTCTTTAGATATTATGATAGACAAAGAAATGCTTGTTAATATGTACTCGATTACAACCCCTACAAATCATAAAAAGTCCCTCAAAATGTCAATCAAAAACGGTTACAATATGTAAAATTGAGACCGTTGGAAAATCCTTCATAATTTTCTAATACGTGTTCTAAGTGTACGTTTTTTAGGTTATTCAGATAGCCAAAGAGATGCTTGTTAAGATATGATAAATTGCAGCAACCTCAGCTAATGAAAAACATGTCAAAATGCTCTTCGATAATTTTAGAAATGTTATGTTCATTATGGCAGGAAAAAGTTGTCATTACCTCATGCATAACATTCCAAAAGTAGCAAATACTAATCGGCCACAGCGGCTTGTAGTGATTGCCGAACGTGTACATGTAGATGAGCCAGGGCGCCGGAAAGAGCAGCGTGAACATGTCGCAGAGGGCCATCGCCATCAGGACGACATTGGTGGGCGTGCGCATGTGCCGCTTGCTGAGCACGACCACGATGAGCGTGTGGAAGATGATCGTGATGACGAGCAGGAAGGGCATGATGTAGCCGTACATCGGCACCGCGTACGTGATGGGCAGGTCGTTCGTCACGTTGATGTAGCTGAGATTGTAGTTGTAGAGCGTGATGTTCATCGCGGCGGCGGGCGCGGCGCTCGTCTCGTTGGCGAAGCTGTCGTTGAAGAACGCCGCCAGCGTCGCCGCCTCCGACTCCTCGCCCTCCGGCTCCAGCACGCCGAGCGTCTTGTGCCTTAGCTTCGCGCCGCGCTGGCTGGCGTTGAACGCGTCGTGATAAAACTCCATCTTCTAGATGGCGCGCAGTTCAGTGCTGCTTCATTACGCCACGCACGCCTAGATCTAGAACAAAGCCAAAGCAGACATTCAATTAAAAACGTATGTCTATTCAGCGAGAAAAGAGGTTTTACCATGTTGCCACCTCTATTTAGTAAATTTAGTTCAAATAAATTCCGCTTCAAATTCAAATTCAGACACACACATGACACATCAACTTTGTAAACAAGTCTGTAACCATGGAAATGAGTTCTCGTAACCTCATCGAGAATTGTTATATTTTGAGGAGAAATATTTGTGGCATCATGTCATCAAAACTTCTTTTCTTTCTTTTAAAATAGGCAATATAAGCAATATTTGCATATTGAAAGTGCCTTATATAAGCAATAATATTATTAAAATGATAATTTCAGAAACATATGTTAACTCATTTTTCATTTTTAGACGAAAAAATTAAAGTCCAGTCCTGATATGAGGCATTTCCCCTTAAACCTCTTATCTCGCGGAATAGACTTATATGAATAACGACGCGGATTATGAACGTCTAGGAAAAGCGGATGTTGGAAAAATTCGCGCAGATCTGCTTTAATTACGCTAATAGCAGTTGCGCATGTTGGCACTGCTGGATTAGCCCCAGCGCCAGTTTATAATGCACTAAACATGATTATGGGGATGAACCCGGTAATTAAAAAAAGACCTCGAAAGGCAAAACAAAAGCAACAGCAACTATAAACTCGCTTATATAGAGTGTTGTCTGCCGCGCTGAGTAATTAATCTAATTCTAAATTTAGCGCTCGGGATTTAATTAAACTAAACGAAGTAAAGAAGTAAAGCAATCAAAGCGATTGGCGCCGGGAGCGATTGGCAATAACTTGACGTTGCCCGCTGATCGGAAACAATTGTCGCATTTCGAGCGAGATTAGAAGTTTGTGCCGCGCTGAGCCACTCAGCTTCCCTCGCAGGCGTCGCTGCATAAAGTGCATCAACATTGTTTGCGTTTGGGCGTAATCCGCAGAACGTGACGCGCCTGCGAAATATTTTACAAAGTTATTCAAACCGCGGAATTGCTCAGGAAGGAAAATTACCACCATTCGCACTCTCGCACCGTACGCACACCTCTCACAGTTCCGTTTTCCCGATTTGTTTTTCGCGCGTGCGGAATCGGAAAGGTAATCTAAACTTTTACACAACACACAACTTTCGAGTGCGCATCTTGAAACTCCAGCCAAACAACACTTCAAACATTCCTACTTGTACTTCCTATATCTTCATTTGGGTTTTTTTAAACTTGTTTTCTTGTTGTTCTGTTGGCGTTGGCGTTGGCGTTGTAATTACGTTTTCTTTATTTTTATACATGGATTGAAAGTGAGCTTTAATCAGTCCTCCGTCCAGTATAAAACATTTTACGAAGTTGCCTCTCGAAGGGTGGGACGAAGCAAACTGCTGGAAACTTTAATTTCCTGCTGGCTGCGTTTCCATTTTACGACATCTGTCGGCGCGCCCGGCAGCCCGGCCGCCCCTGCCGTCGGCGCGCTGGATTTTTATTGTGCGATTAAATGTTTCTAATGCGAAGATGTCAAATGCCGCGAGGCGTGTTAATGCGGCGGCGTTTTCATTAAGAACGAGC
>JAODGB020043844.1:1878843-1900533 GCA_027574905.2 Earota dentata
AAAATATTAATTGAATTGTTCTATTTCGTTTACCACTTTGCGAACTCTTACAATTACATATGTATAATGAATAACTCGGCTTAAATTAATGCTTGGCATATTACATATATAAAATCTCAATAAATAAATAAAATATCATACATCATACGTCATCATTACAAGCTAATACAAGGTTGTCGCTAGCCGAGAAGCGAAAACAACTAACATGAATTGGTATCGAGTCGTATTATCACTTGTATAATGCATCTTAATCGAATAAAAAGCCGAACGGGTACGCCTGACAATATTTAAATTAGTCTAATTCTGTTGGTTTATAGATTGTTCTCATATAGTAAGTAGTTCATACATGCAAATGCTGAATAGATACTTCAGTGGGACACGATATTTGATTTTCAATTATTAATCAATATTAATCGCTAATTGTGGGCGGTTAAGCGGAAATCACTTGCCACACAATCAAATGACTCTTTTGGTCTCGCGGCTCCATGTTAGGTGCTTCCATGTCGCCGGTTTCATTGCCGACCATGCTCTCGTCCATCTCATTCTCACCTGTAAAATCAGACGTTATTAAAATGATTGGAAAACGTTTAACAATCTACCACACGATATTGAATATGCAACTACGTCATGAGGGGAAATATTCAGAATTGCACGTTCATTACCTACGTGCACGGAATGCCAGGAATATCGTTCATTAGTTGCCAAACAAACAGATGAGACGCTGCATCCGAGGGCTCATCGTCTTCTGGAATGTGTTTCGTATAATAATAATAATAAATATAATAAATGGTAAATACAAAGGAGCCAAAAATGCGTGTTAGTCCAGTCGACATTGTGAAATTTAGTGAGCGTCAAGTATTACATTACACCCCACAAATAAATTCCTTGGCAGTATTCATCGTTTGTTTAACGCAACGATATTCCCAGGCTTCCAGAACGCCATTATTATATACATTTTTTTATAGACAGCAATTATCTAGTGAATCTAGAGGCAAGTAGTGAGAAGTGAAGAGTATACCATTTATAAAGTGAGCACATTCAGCAACGAAAGCTACAAGAAGAAGACGCTACTTGCCAGCATATGAACTAAAACACTTACCAATTCGGAAATCAATGTATCCCTCGCCACCGGACATCACTAGCATGGCAGGAGGCGATTTAGCTTGCGGACTCATTGGCGACACGCCTGCAGAATGAGCTTCAGAAGGAGTTGAAGCTGCGCTCATACCTAAAGCATTTGAAGATAACACTGGTTAAACAAACGTCTTAACAATAAGAGGTAACTTTACCTCCACTTCCGGGAACAGCTACGAAAAATTTCACCGAATCTCTATGCCCGTGAAAACTAAGTTGAGCGTGAGCTACGTTGCAGAACGGAATTGAGGCATTCGAGTGATGAACCCGCGTGCCGCTCTCGATGGCTGGTCGATAGGCACGGGACATCATGGTGATTGTAGACTGTTGTTGGTTCTCGCTGAGTGGAACCGAAATGATGACGCCATTGCTGGTGCCAATCCACAGCCGATTTGACGAGATGAGCAACGCTGAGATGCGCACTAGGGAGAAGCCCAACTTGCCGGCGCCCAGCATCTTGCTGACATACGGCTCGATGTCCACGTCTTGCAAGTGCTCATAAGTTTGTGCGTGGTACAAACGCAAAGTGGAATCCAGGCGTACAGATAGCCATACACCTTCCCCATGCCAGGCAAACTGCCGAACCTAAACATCAATAAATACAAGAAATTATTTCAAAGTTTTCAATCAATCAGTAGAAGTGGCTTCCTTACTTGACTCTCTTTGCGAGGATGTGCGGTAAGGTCATGAACCAATTGCAGTGAAACCGGATCCATAATTGTTACTTTATTGCGGTAACCACACCAAACTTTGTCACCAACCACAGCGAGACACCGAATCGAATGGAACGCCTCTCCAATTTGAACGATGTGGTAGTTGGACAGATCCCATTCGCCGTTGCCGTCCCTCATGAACACCACCATCGTGCCATTGGCTAGCGCGCAAATTACGCGTCCGTTGACATGCACAATGTTCAGCACTGCATCCGCAAGTTGCACAGAATGCAGACATTGATTCCAATTCGTCACGGACGAGTGCACGAAGACTTCGCCGTTTTGCGCCCCCAGCCACATTGTGGCCAGTGCACTCGACATCACTTCATGCGTGGTGGTTGCTTCGCGTTCGGCCTCCGACCCGCAGGACGTATCGATTGTTTCCGCAGTGGAATCGCTCGATGGCGCTCCAGACGCGGCTTCCTCCGCAGCTTCCAGTTGCTGCTGCAACTTGGCGTTCTCTATCTGCACGCGCTTATTTTTCACTGTTGGATTCGCAGGCTCATACACGACCTTTCCATACTGCCGAATTGAAACAATCAGTAGCAGTCATTGAGGTATTGCAAAACACTTACATCAGGAAAGTTGTCTTCTCCCGGTACTTCAGATTTATCAGTCATCGTCTCAGCATCAGTCTCATTGGGAGGCGATGTAACGATGTAATTCAAATTGGAATAATCGCTTGGACTTGCACCCGGAACACTGGCGATGCATAAAACATGATGCGCACAAACGCCAAAACTATTGAGAATTTCAGCCGGATTGTTCGCGTCGATGACGGTAACAATGCTGGCCGCGCGCATCGAGGTGCATATCCACACTAAAGATGAGAGTTTGGTCTCCAAACGCGACGCTTCCTTCACTGCGTCAAGTTCCTTATCGAGAGTATCTAGTTCCGTGGTGGCTGCGCCTTGTGTAGACGGCATATTATCCGCGTAAAATACACTACCTCCCACCTAGAAGAAATGTGCACTTGGGTCAAATGGCAATTCCATAAACATTTATTTCGTTTCGGGATTGTGTATTGTGAACAATGCCTACCATTAATCCACCATCTTTGGTAAAGCCTCCTTGTAGATTTACCCCGGCAGCGCACCAAATTTTCATTCCCGATGAACTCTCCTCCAAAGGCCTGCAGTAAACTGGCACGGGAACGGGCACTCCGCTCAAATTCGGCCCGCGGTTTTGAACGCCTGTGCTTCGGTCCGGAAGGCTCCACCCGTACGCGGTAAGACGACCATCCTCCTTCTTCACGTGCGCCCGCACGTGGCGATATTGCTCTCGACGCTCTCGTTGTTTAGCTAAACTTCCTGTAATGGTATAAATATAAAACAATATTAATACAATAATACAGCGAACGGCATGAATACATATACCTAGTGAAAAACAAATGTATCATGAAAGAAAAACTATACTGAAATAAACAACCAAATTTGCCCAAACAAGCAATTTAATTGCGTCATATTCGAGGTAAACATAGTCAACAATTCTAACTCAATCACACGTTTAAAAACGCTCCAAAAACACGTGATATAACTTGATAACTTAAAAAAATCCGAAATTATGTACAATATATACAATGCGGTACCAGACCACAACCTGGTGCACTTGTACTTACTATTGACTAGTACTAGTGGGTTAGTACTTCAATATATAAATAAGAAATTTGGTTAAGAGTAACAAAAGCGAAGAAATACTAAGATACAATTTGCTTAATCCTAATCGATGGCGAAGTTATCACAGGCTTTTAAGATTGAGGCAAGACAAGAACCGACCGCTAAAGTTGGTGAAATACTTTAGACTTCCGTACCCATTTCCGTTTCGGGAAAGTCCTGAGTGCGAGCCGGCATCATTCGCATGCCGGGCGTCACTTGATTCGTGCTGGACTGGTATCGCAGATGTGGAAGCGGCTCGCTGCCGGGCGTCGGCCGCTCGGCGCTGAATAGGTTCATAAAATACCGCCACACCGTCTGCTTGTTTCTTATTTCGGGGCCCTTGTTATGCGCACGCATTAGCTCGGACCAACGGACGGCTTCTTGTAATTCCATGAAACGCTCCTGTAAATAACAATTGTGCGTGACAGTACATACATATATATAAGTGTTAAAATATGATAATGTGACGATATAAGAACTGGGAGAGAACTAGAGAAATAATTCAGGCTCATTGTTATTACGTCTAATGCGTTTTGATTTGGCTATTTACCGTCAGTAGCCCGTGGCATCAGCGATTCACAGTTTGATCATCCAAACATCTTCCAGAATGGTATGATAAGTCAGTATGGTGCATAGGGATATCACAAGCGACAATTTTACATTGAATTTTGTGTTTTGTTTGCGAATTTTGTGTTTCTTGTAGACAGCAATTCAAATTGTATAAAGATTTAGGTTTATAACGAGTTCAAGCAACATTAAATTAAATCCCAAACACAATTTTAAATGTGGTTTGAACCCGACATTTTTTTGCTCAGATAAAATGACACCATTTATGCGGAAAATAGAAAACAATAGATGTACGTCATCTATATCATTATGTCCTGGTCCTGGTCTGAGTGCTCATGACTTTAATTTCATTCCCACAAATGATTGATTTATTAAAAAGATTGTCACGCTATGTAACTAGTGATCTGTTGTCAAAAGTAATACATACTTTGTACTGGTTTCGTTCCATAAGAACTCGCGCCATCTCAACACGCGTGAATCGTTTCCGTTGTGCCATTGGCACCTCCGATTCCTCCTCGTTGTTTTCCGGCTTGGTTTCCTGGGTCTCCTTTAACTTTTTGAGGTCCTCCTCTAGTTCGGCAATACGTTCGCGTTGACGAGTTCGCGACATATTCAGTGAGAGAATTTCTTCTCTGACCATTTCTAACTCTCCAGTCAAGGCATCCACTTGAACGATGAGGTCGTCCTTAACCACATTCAATGCGTTCCTATAATTTTGTTTAAATTTAAACATCAGAAATGACCGTAAATTAACAACTTACTTTGTTGCGAGTAACTCATTGTTCTCCATAATTAAATTCTCCACCTCTTTGCCCATACCTAAAAGAAAAAAGACATTTAAAAAATATGTTAATTAGAAATTGCTGTAAATAAAAGATCGTAAAAAGATGAATGATTATGGAATAAGTCAGTAAAACTCACCATAGAAGTTATCATTAACTGTGGTGATGGTTATTTGAGGTGATGATTAGAGACAGACAGGCGAAAACAGAAAACCAATTATTTTCAATTAATTTAGTGGTGAATTAATTAGTAAGCTAGTGCAAATGCTGCGTGAAAGAACGTACCTGATGAAGCATATTCACCGGGGTGGACCCATCCGCCAGTAATTTGATCCGTTCCATCGTCATCACCCAATGCATCGGAATCCTAAAGCAAACATATTTTAAACATTAATTCTAAGATAAAATATAAACTGTATTTAAATAATTATGTAAAACGGCCCACAGACATATAAAGGGTGACGTACATATTAGTGTTTTCAGTTAACGAATATGTATTCAGTTATAGTTAATCGCCCAGAACTAACTGCGAATAAATGCGCTAAAACATTTGCCACACACAGTTTATGATTGCATGTTCAGTAACTTACTCAGTTAAATTGCGAAACTGTGCGGTCTATAAAATGAATTATGTATATTCATATCAAACTGTAAACATTCGCTTTGTGTATACTCGAAGTGGAATCGAAAACTTGTTTTTTCATATATGTACATAATGTTAAAATAACATGAATAAGAGCTGAAGATAAACAGACAATGAAGTTATGTATTTCGATTTTTAGATTGCATTAGACTATTATATTAGAGTATCATGGGCAGCAATTCTAAATCAAGTGAATATATACGTAATGTGCAAAATAGTTAAGATTGCAATCATTTTTAACATAATTTCTATTGTTGCACTGAACAACCATGTTAAGCATGTTGCATTCAAACTTCTTGATTGAAAAATCAATACTGATTCACATTCCAACATTAGGTGTACCTCATCATTATATTAGTAGATAATGATGTACTTTCTCTGAATATGCAGTGTAATATACTAATTTCCTATATACCAGAGGATATATAGGCATTGGCACTATGATTGTATGCATACCTGAAAACTAAGTTCCTGATACAATGTGTTTGAACTCCGTTGCTCCTTCTTGACGCGACCAGCACCCGAATTATTATTGTGGAGTGGTGTAGCTTGAGGACTCACTGGTGATGTAACAACACTCTTGTTTGCTAAACTAACCATATCTGTTTCCAAACCTTTCTCAACAGTACGTAGACCTTCTTTGGCATTATCCAATTCACTATGTAAACTATAATTACAAACAGACAGACAATAATTAACAACAGATAAATTACTTTACTAGAAATGTTTAAAGTTACCTTGGTGATGAATGTGTACTACTGATTGGAGATGTTGGCACACTATCAATGCCTTCAGCATTCTCCAAGGAAGCAAATCCAAAAGAAACAGGTCCTGAACTCCTTCCAATATTTAGCCTATTACCTGCTAATCGACTAGATTCCGACCGTTCATTGGCCAACTGCCCACCTGAAAGTAGCAGCTTTGTGCGTTCCATATAATCCATATGTGTCTTGAACAAATCTGTGTATCTCTCATGCAACTTTGCATATTCCTTCTTCAACTCAGCCTCTCTTTCTTCAAGTCTTCCTGCATGTTCCATAGAATTCTTGTGTTTTAGTTCAAGCATCCTAGCAATACTCTCCAAAGCTTCCTGCCGAGCTAGGAACTCTTTTCTTTCACCTTCAGAAGCATCCTCATATTCAAGCAGCTTTTGCTCCGAGTTCTTTCTGGCGCCCTTTTCCCTCTCATATTGTGTGACCAGCTGCTCATTGTCTTCTCGCAGCAATTCCAGTTCAACATCTTGTTCCTGATTGGTTTGGTATGCAGCATCAAGGCATTCGAGCACATTGACCAGCAGAGGCATCAATGTTTTGACGACGTCTTCGTCATAACGCGCGATCATGCGCTCGAACTCTTGGTAGATGCTGCCCGCCAAGGACTGCACTTTCTCGGACATCACCATATGAGAATCTTCGTGTGTCCCATACACCGTCTCGACGCCTAGGCCCGTATCGTGCAGATCCATGATGACGATGGCGACTTTCAACTGTTTGTTGTGTTACAAGAATTGCATGATAATTTTGACTGCGATTGCGATGAATCAGGTAAACATAGTTGAACTGGTAGTGTGCTGCATAATCAATTAAAACCACCCACTGTGTCCGCACTGGCCAGCTCTTACTATTTGCTTCTCTGCCAACTATTTTTTCTGGGTTGGCAGAGTTGACATTAGCGCGGATGGTTGTTTGACAGGTAGCAAGGCGCGCATCGCAGCAAGCGCAACCACACGCAGCAAGTAGTGCGCAAACGTACCCCAAAGATATCAACTGACCAAACGTGCGCAAGCTTCCTAAAAACAAACTAAATTCTGTGCGCCAAATATACAACCATCACATCAATTCCACACATCGCATCGATTTCATCTCATCGTTCGCATCCACCGCATCCATCCCATCATTCCCATTCCCACCGTTCCCTTATCCGAAAAACATCTGTTCAAGTAGTAGTTCCTGAAACATCCGTTAGAGCACCGTCAAAGGTGGTACCCTAGAAGCAGTGGGTGCATAGAAGTAAATTTCCCTGCTAACTTCCGGCATGCGCAGTGAGTCGCACACTGGCACTGGTCGTATTTTACATCAAGCAATCCAAATTTTCGTTCACTTCGAAATTTGGAACGTGAGAGAGTGCATCTGTTAAAATACGTAAATATTACATCATTCAATCCTGAAATTTGAAAAATGCCTGCGGACGCGCTTGGTTTCTTCAAAGACTTCATGGCCGGCGGCATTTCGGCGGCGATTGCGAAAACCGCCGTAGCGCCGATCGAACGTGTCAAACTTCTGCTGCAGTTGCAAAAAGCGTCGAAGCAGATTGAAGCCGGACAGGAATATAAAGGTTAGACCACGTGTTTTACATTTGTGCATCTCAAATCTAATTTGTATCCAAATGATGCTGATTTATGATCGGAGCCTATAATGAAGACTTCTAATTACCACTACCCTATACTGATGCTGTAATTAGTTTCTAAATTATGAGAATTGAAATGTGTGATGTTTTTTTTACCTTTTGCTTCCCTATTCTTAACAGGCATCATTGATACGTTGGTGCGCATTCCAAAAGAACAAGGATTCTGGAGTTATTGGAGAGGTAACTTTGCTAATGTGCTCAGGTACTTCCCAACACAAGCCCTGAACTTCGCCTTCAAGGATGTGTATAAGAAGACATTCATGGGAGGGATTGACAAGAATACTCAATTTTGGAGATATTTTGCTGGGAACTTAGCAGCTGGAGGAGCTGCTGGTGCATCTTCACTGTGCTTTGTATATCCCTTGGATTATGGCAGAACAAGGTATATTATTTTTCTCCATGTTCTTTACATTATTCTTTTTATATGAAANGGTATATTATTTTTCTCCATGTTCTTTACATTATTCTTTTTATATGAAATGATGCACACATGCAACTGAGCCTAATAGGATGACAATTGTTTTACCACTACCCATAACTGATCTTGTAAAAGTTCACCTTAATTAAGATTTATATTCTAGAACTTTTAAAACAAGCATGTGTTGTGGTTGACTTTACAGATTGGGTGTTGACGTCGGCAAGGGACCAGGTGAACGCTTGTATAGTGGTCTCCTTGATTGCCTAACCAAGACTGTGAAGTCAGATGGAATAGTTGGGTTGTACAGAGGATTCCTCGTCTCTGTGCAGGGCATTATTATTTATCGCGCAACCTATTTTGGCTTTTTCGACACCGCCAAGGGCATGCTGCCTGATCCAAAGAATACTCCATTCCTTATTTCATTCTTAATTGCACAGGTAAGCTACACAATATTTACTTCTATTATTACTCATTTCCACCACAAAATGATGCGCATTCTAAAAGCTGAGCCTCTAATGATGACTTCTTTTATACCATCACCCAATTACTGATTGCATACCGTTAGTTAAACTGTATGTTGAAATTAGGTATTATGATGTTTGTTAATTGACTGAATGTACTTAGTGCGTGACAACTTTCGCCGGCTTCACGTCGTATCCATTCGATACAGTGCGTCGTCGCATGATGATGCAGTCTGGACGTGCCAAGGAGGACATGATGTACAAGAATACAATGGATTGTTGGGCAAAGATAATGCGGGATGAAGGCCCGAGAGCGTTCTACAAAGGTGCATTTTCGAACATATTGCGAGGCACTGGCGGCGCTCTTGTGCTCGTATTCTACGATGAGTTTAAGAAGTTGTTTGGCTAAATCCATAAGCAGGTATTTGATTTTCATTTTACTTTTATGATTAGGTAGCAACGCCAAATAATTTTCAATAATCTTTAAATGTTTCTCTCCCAAAATGTTGTAGGTTTCTGTGATTTTACAATTTAGGTCCTATGGACTTGTAGTTACTTGCATGAATTAATTTTATAATTACGTGATTCTTTCCCTAGATTTTGCGGTCGAAATGCACGGAGTTGGGTCACAGGGTGAAGACGTTCCTATTATTCTGTGATATTTTGTAATTGAAATATAGAGGATTCAAAAATACTGTCCAGAGTTCTTTTTGTACCATAATACTTCGATCTGCTCCCAAATTACACAGTTATAATACAAGCATATTTATTTAGATTCCTCTAGATATTATTCATCCTTTATAACAGTTAAAAATTGTATCTTAATAGAAAGACGATAACTCGAAGCAAACACACGATCTCTTGCATTTTTAATTTATCTGCATTACAATGATGATTTCTGATTGAACGAACTTTTTGGCTGAACTTTGCATTCGTTACTTTTCCCCCTTTATGTAGTTAGATTAGCGCTGCCACTTAGCAGTTCGTGGGGGCGGGCAGGCGACGATTGAATATGAAATTATAAACTAAAATTAAATTTAAAAGCGAAGGTCGATGCTCGCATCAGCATTGCGTAATGTTTGTAATTCGTTTATTTTATTAATAGCTTACACGGCGGCGGTGGATCGACTGCCTTCGCACTGTTTTAAATCGTATTTTGTTATTCCTGACTGCATTTAAGAATTTTTGGGTTGTCTCGGTTGTGCACGACGAAAGAAAGAAGTATGTGTGTGAAGTAAATAAAAAATAATATAACTGACTCGCCACGCGTTCGGCGACCTACTCTCCATGGTGTTAGGTGCGAAGTCGCGAAGCAAACGATTGCGCGGACGCTTTACATCTGCTCGGTGGTCGTTCGTGTCTCCTGCACGAGGTAGACCTGGGAGCCGGGCACCGTGTTGGTGGTGACGAACGTGCGGTGCTTGGCGCGGATGAAGGACAAGCTGCTCTCGGCAGTGTCAGCGCGATCCTCAGCGGCCTCCAGTTCGCGCTGGAAGCGGCGTACACGGGTTACACTCTGTTGTGAAACTCCCTCCTGCAAAAGGCAACTTGTTAACACATTACGTCTCATCGATTCTGCGAGAATGCGTAGATATCATTGGTCGCGCGTTCACTTGCCTGTTCCTGGAGTTGCTTTTTGAAGAGCATAACTTTCTGGTTGGACTTTTCAAGAGACTCTTGCAGCAGAATGATGTTCTTCTGGTCCTCCTCGCACTGAATCACAATCTCCTTGACCGTGCGCTCCTTCTTGCGCAGAATCTTGATGGTCTCGGCGTGACGGCGCTTCTCCTCGTCCAGTTCGCACTCCATGTCGCGGATGCGCGCCTCCAGCTTGCTGATGATGCGCTTGCCGCCAACGATGGCATTGGCCTCAACCTCCTCCAGGCGGACGGAGAGATTCTTAACTTCAATCTCGAGCGACTTCTTGATGGCTTCGATCTTGACGACGCGTTCTTGTTCTTCGTGAAGAATTTCGACGGTGTGCTTAATTTCAGCCTAGGTAGAGTGAAACAATGAATTATTATCGTTGCCTTTAAATGAAATGTGCTAAGACAGAAATCATACTTGGACGCGTTGGTAGCGCTCGTCGGAGATGCGCAATTCCTTAGTGATCTCGTCGTAGTCGGCGGCGACCACCGACAATTCCTGCTCAAGCTTGCTACGCGCGGAGGCGAGGTTGACATTGATGACAGTGAGTTCGTTAATCCGGGTGACTGATTCCTCATACTGCAATTCGACGGCCTTCTTGCTGCGAAGGGCCTGGTGAAAATATGGTGATTAGTGTTTGCCTGATTAGTTCGAACACGCAGGTCTTACGGATTCATAATTGCCCCTGATTTCTTCAGCTTCAGCTGTGAGGGCCTGGACACGGCGTTGGGACACGCTGAGCTGATCCAGGGTGACCTGCAATTGGCGTTGGACCTCGTCGTAGTGGGCAGAGATTTCTGTGATTTGAAGCGATTGCTTCTTGCAGAGCTTCTGCAAGTCGATGTTCTGCTTGTTAGCAGTGTCAAGCGACATCTCCAACTCAGTGATATGGATCTGCAGCTTCTTCTTGATGCGAGTGACTTCGGACTTCAGCTTGGTCTCAGCCTCGACGACGCGCGCATTCAATTGTTCGATTTCGATGCTCGTTGCTTTGCTAAATAAATTTAAAAAAAAAGTATCAGCATTTGTTTTTATTTGATAGATTATTCATTACAAAGCATTGTTAATCAATTAGTCATGTTCAGGGTTGTGTAATATTTGCAACATGACGTCAAGAAACGTGCGTGGAAAAAGTTGGAACATTGTCCTGTTACACAAATAGAATGAGATTATGCAATAATAGGCTCCGGCCAATTGGGAGATATTAATATCTCGCGTGCACTTGAGCCGTTTGCGTGACGTCTTTCACCTTTTCGCCATGAAGTACGTAGTACTCTTCTTGTCGAACGTCTTTAGATCGGCGTTCAGGGTCTCCAGCGGACCCATGAAACTGTTGTCAACTTCCGTTTCCATCCTATTGCATATAAGCCGTGCGTGCGCAGCAGCATTGTGCGTTCTTACTTCGTCTAGGTCGACTCCCCCAGCAAGGGAAGCATCATACTTTACTAATTCCATACCCGAACCCGATTGAATCTTTCTGTTACTCTCGGCGAGCAATTGGTTTTCAATAGCTTTGGCTGACTTGCCCTTAAGGTACTTCTGTTGGCGTTTCAGCTGCTCCTCGATGCGTTTATCCAAATCGGGATCGTAGTCGATGATCTCGTCCGAAATTCGACTTTTGAGCACCTTCATATTGCGAACCGTCTCACGCTTACGCCGCATTTCGGATTTCACCTGTGTGCTGTACCAACAATCAGCGGACTGCCCACAAGTGTCCAACGCCCTGTCGATCTTTGTCTTGGGTTTCGGCGGGATGTAGTACTTGCCCGCGTCGCGGCCCACACGTCGCACAACTGAACTCAGATCTTCTTCGCTATAGACTTTATTTGGCAGATAACGCTCTAAGTCTAGATCCTCGAGCCAATTGTCCAAGGGGGGCAGGGGTTTATTGCTTCTCCGTGGGCCAGAAAGTAACAGCCTATCCTTAGCTTCCATGTCGGCGACACGAACGCCTGCACCGCAACGTGGTAACATTTTCGGTGTTTGCGAATTAAACGAAATATGGCGCACAACACAAGTTTGCTGGGGAATAGCAGTCGCGCGCGGAAGATTGATCGATATAATTCAAGCGTTTGATTTGCATCCTTTTATATAGTCAAGGCGAATAGATCGCCGTGCTCATTGCCAATCCAATTGTGCGGCGAGTTATTTCGGGATGAAGCGCATCAGAACAACAATTGCCAAACAAACAAACAGGGCTTGTGTGATTTCATGGCCGAGCATGCACTCGAGTTATGTGTCCGATGATGCACACGAATCACTCTGGGTCTAAGCATACGACTTACCGAATTGCTTCGATTTCTTCGTCCTTCTCTTGCAGACGCTTCTCAGCTTCATGGCGGAACTGGTTGAGCTCAGAAGCCAAACGCATAGAGCGTTGCTCCTCAGCTTTGCGACCCTAAAACATTTCCCAAATGATTATGATTATTTTGTAAATGATAATCTATTGCTTGACATACAGCCTCGGCCTCCTTGTAGGCGGCAGTGAGTTCCTCCCTCTCATTCTCCAAGCGACGGAGCTCAATCTCCATGTCGTGCATCCTGCGAGTGTACTCGGTAAGAGTGCTACGAGCATCGTGCAAATCATCAGCCAACTTCTTATTGTCACGAGCAAGGGCATCCTTCTGTTCCCTGGTCTTGTCCAATTCGTGGTTCAAACGCTGAATCTCAGTCTGCTTAATCCTCAAGTCCCTCTGGCTCACTTCGTACATGGCCAAGGTCTCCTCCAGCCTGGTCTTCAGGTCCAGGTTGATGCGCTCAACCTGTTCGACGCGCTTCTGCAGCTCCCTGGCGACATTGTTCGCCTTCTCCAGATCGATGATCAGCACCTCAACCTCGGACTGCAGACGGGACTTCTGCTTCTCCAGATTGTTAACCTTAACCAAAAGGCTCTCGATGTGCTCCTCCTGCTCGGTGATGCGCACGGTATACTTGCGGCGCAGCTCCTCGACTTCCTCGGCGCGGGCAGAGCATTCGGAGTCGAACTTGCACTTCCAGACCTGCACATCGCCCTGGCATTTCACCAGTTGACGCTCAAGGTCCAAACGGGCCTCGCTCTCCTCCTCCAATTGCACGCGGATGGATTCGAGCTCAACCTCGACCTGGTGCAGGTTGGCTTCCAGGATGGCATGGCGGCGCGAGTCATCCTCAGCACGGCGACGCGCATCTTCAAGCTGACCGGCCAGCTGGGTCTTCAGGTAAATGGAATTTTCAAGGTTAACCTTGATGTCCTGCACCTCCTTGGTGAGCTCGAGGTTCTCGGAGGCGAGACGGGTCTTGTGCGAGGTGATATCGACGATGGTGCGGTTCAACTCCTCAATGCGAACGCTCAATTCAGAGATGGACACTTCGAGCTTCTCGGAGTGCTTAATGGCAATGATGCGCTCCTTCTGCGCTGACTCGCAGTTGCTGATGAGCTCGTAGACCTCGGCTTGGAACTTGGACTTTTCCTTCTCAGCTCTGAATAAATACGCATCACAATAGAATAACGCAAATGATGTTTACGGGTGTAGGTGTGGCGCGGATCAAAAAATATGATAGTATAAAGTAGACGAGAATAAATTGTGATATCAATAAATGGGTGAAACCAATAGGTTCCATTTTAATTGCATTTGGAAATCTGTCCTGTATCCGGTCCGGCTAGTTAGCTTCTGTGCAGCCTGATGTGCGCACACCGGTCATGCAAAAATGTACGTGAGTCGAGCGAGAAACCCAGAAATATACCGAATTTCGTACCGGGACAAATATGGATACGCGCTGCCCCGCGTAAGTTATAAATATCCTACTCGCATACTGTGTGCCGCGTTGCGAATGGCGGCCGCATATTGCGTTAAACACCGTGTGCACACGTGTGCCAATCTAAGCCTTTACACCACTCTCATCTATCTTATTGTTTCCATTACGTCCAGTCATTATTAAATAAATGAGATACAATCGCATCTTGCACATGCAGCCGTCCTTCCCGACTCCTTTAAAACCGGCCGAACCGAGTAAATGCACGTGAAAAAGCCGCAGATCGCAGGAAATGTGAGAAGGAATGCCTTGGCACACAGCCAGCGCGACTCTCCGAAGGCGTTTCGATATTTTGATATTCAAAAAGTGGGACGCCTGAGCACCGCATTTGAAAAATAACCGTGCACACATGTGCGACGCAGGTTCACGTAATATTTCACCTGTGTATTGTATATTTTCGTATTTACCTGGACTTAGCTTTGGCCAAGGAGTCGATCTGCTCCTGGAAGTCCACCACGATCTCCTGGTGCTTCCTCTTCAGCAAGCAGGCAGTCTCCTCCGACTCGATGTGCACCTCCTCGAGCAACTTGCGCAACTTCAGCAGTTCAGTGTCGCGCTTCTTGTTGATCTCGAACTGCTCGCGTGCAGAAAACATTTACATTAGGAAATTGCCGAAGCATGCCTTATGTATACATCGACGCATACCTGACTTTCAGCGCCACCTTCGGCTTCCTCCAGACGCTCGGTGAGTTGAATCACCTGGACGCTGAGGTCGGCTTTCTCGCGTTCAATCTGGAAAATTCAAATCAACTCATCAGACGCAAGCGAGCGAAAGGTGGATACGTTTCGAAGATGTTTACGGAATTAGGTATGTTTAGCCACACCACACACTTATGCGAAGCTATTTTTGGTCGGCTGACACAATTACTATGTTTCAGCGAGCACCCGCGTTTTCAAAGCGCATTTCTCGAGAAAGGAAAAATTCTGTCCTTGCTCGCACAATCTGAAGCGGTCGCACAAACCAAATAATGTTTATTTATACCCATCTGTTTACATTGCACCGTTAACGCAGACGCCAAAATGGCAGATCACTTATGTGCTCTCCAGAATGCGCGATCAATGTTATCGCGAAAGTAGGTGACTCATTCAATCTGGTGAAGTGTCTCTTTGAAAAAGTTGAATCACAGGTTGTTTGGGCATTTTCATAATCTGGGCTCTTCGAAAATATATCGAAAAAAATCTGTCTCACGCGTCACGCAACGCGGAACGCAGCACGCACGGTGCGCGCTCTATTTATATCCTGATGACTGCCGAAACGGCCAGCGCGTTTGCTTACTGCCCGCCCGGGCTTGCGCATTATCATAAAATCCATCCCATAGAGTCACACCGGCGATGACAAATCGCAGAAACGATGTCAATTATATACCGCCGGCGGGCTGCGTTTTGAAATATTGTAAGATCGTGGTTATTTATATTTCATATCAAAACGTTCCTGCATTCTGGGGCATTGGAGTTTCCGCGAAACGCAGTCGCTGCAGCGTTGATGGCTGATTTTTGTTCAATGATGCATTTATTATTAGTCTGCAGGTGAAAATGGGTTAACGCATAGCAATTCAATCGATTGAGGGCACTTAAATTAGTTGTTCGAACACTTTGATTCAAGTGCTCAACGCTTGATGATGCAAATGTTTGGCATGCCGCAGGAGCGTCCGAGATCCTTAAAGCTTAAAGCAGCGGCGCGTGCTAAAAGTAGTAGACGCATGCGATGGCGGCTTAACAGGCGGGCAGGGCAGCGGACGGCGCTTCACCAGCGCGATATCGCATATAGTGAGTTCCGTATTTTGCAACTACCGCCACACGACATGAAAATTTATTTTGGCAGTCTGGTAGGCTTGCGACCAGGCCTCTCTCAGTTTAGCTCAAGTTTATTCTTACCCTAGAACGAAGTTCTCTCTCGGATTCGAGATCATCGTGCAGGAGACGGATCTTATCCTGAAAGTTGTGCACAATTGGAACAATTACAATTTGAACTCGAGTTGGCGCCGCCGGCGCAATGATGGCAGTTATTTATTGCAAGCATTTCTAAGATTTACCTCAAGCCTGGTCAGGGCGCTCAGGTCAGCGCTGTATTCAATGTTCACATCAGCGGCATTTCCGCCCGTCGAGCGGTAGCTGTATTTGGTGGTCCTCACCGCAGAGGAGGAAGACATCTTGGATTATCCTCGCGTGCGCGCGTACCGGGGGTGAATAGGTCGAAGATGGAGCCCGAACGTCGAACTGTGTTCCAAGTCGACCGGACCGTTCGTTTAGCGAATCGTGAGCGAGTGCACTGACCGTCGTAATTTCAGAGATTGAAACCCGCGTGCCGACGCCGCCTTACCAGTGGTGGCAAAGTCGTTCGTATGAGCGCCGCGACGCGAATAAGAACGCCGCCGCCGCCGGGTTGGGTGAGCGCGCGTGCGCGGGGCCACGCAAGAAGCTGGATGCGGAATGTACGAAATGCGCGCAGCGATTTCGCGCACCAATGACTCACATCGCACCCGCCGCCGGCTGAATACAGCGATTCTGGAAGGACTGGACCGTATTTTTAATGCGCGCCCGCCGCCGCCGACCGGCGCGGCCACTGCGATTGCGGCAGCGGCTGCCGAAAGCAGCGGCTCGTGGGAGGACCGATGCATTTCATGGCTAGACGTCTCTGCTCCGTCAACATAAGAAACCAGAAAAATGATAATCGAATATATCACCTTGGCAAATACCTAGTTCTGTTTCTGCCAAGACATTTTTGTGTTTTGCAAGATTTTGATAAAATGTAAAATTATGTAATTCTAGCGACGTAGGCGGCTACCTTGTTATTTTTTTTTGCATTTCATTAAGACTGATAAGCTTTAAGCAGGCCGCGCATATTTCTCGGATTACCTGAAAAGGGGGGAGCGTCCTTTTATAGACACGCGTGTCGCAACGACGCGAGAGAAGCGCCGCGTTTGTGGTACAAGCGTCGGGACGCTTTCACGTGCGGGCGATTGCCGGCTGCAGTCGCTCGGACACAATTAAATCTTTCATAAACGTCAGCCACTATCAACACCATGCGAATAATCACAATCAACAAATCAACATGCCAACAACTAACCACAATTATGCGCCAAACTTTTTACATTATTCCCGACGAAAAGTTCGTCTTCTTTAATATTCATAAGACGTTCACACAAAAGGCACGTGATTAATTATGCTATCAAACGAAGAAAAAATAATTTGAACATATTGGCAATCATGTGGAATAAATCAGAGCAACCTAAGTGGTTAGGAAAAAACGCCGCTTCGGTATGAACATTCATGTCGCATGATCGAATTGCGTTTATTTTAAGCCACATTTTAAGAAGAGTAATTTTACTACTCTGACTAAGTTCAATACGATGGCACCACAGCTCGGCAGGTAGGTGTACTAACTAACATGACTAACATATCCTACCTACTCTAACCTCGACTTACAGTTTGGGTATTTATGTTTTTGATTTGTAAACTATAGCTCAAATGAGCTATAAAAAGCTATCAACATGTACAACTCCACAAATGTTTATAATGTCAACATTTTAATTTTATTTCATGAATCTGAAGAACTGTAGAACTTCTGGTTATGCAGTCATGCAGTCATGCAGTCTACTTACCTTTGATTGCTTTGAGTTTTGTTTCTGTAATTTCTGTTTGTATTACATGCGTGTCTACATCTATGGGTTGGTAGCTACACTAAACAAACTGGTACCTAGTTCATTTTACAGTTTAAATTCAAAAGTTTATAAACTTAGTTATTATCAACATCTACTATTACTTCACTAAATGAATAATTTCTTAAAACAAATATTGGTCTCTTTATTTTTGAATGCAACCTACAGAATATCCTGGAATTTAAAATGAAAACAATTGTATATGCGAATGCATCCACTCCTATGAAACCGAAAATATTCCCAAAGAGAAGGCGTCCTGCTTTAAATAGTTTGCTCGGCTTCCGGTCGTCGCAGGTCGTGCGGACTCGCCGTCGCGACGCTGGGCGTCCGGACAACGACGCCGAGCGTCCTCAGGCTCTCCAAGCTGCCAGCCGCCGATTGCGCTCGCGTTCCGAGCAGTACGCGCATCTCGCGCTCGAAGAAGCTTTTGTGTCTGCGGAGCCGCGCACCGACCCTTCAATCAGCGCTCTCGGATCGTTCGCGAATCGTATAAATAGCTGATCGATAGAATCGTGCGGGATGGCTCATGCCTTGGCAAAGTGCGGGTGTAATAATACAACGAATTAATATGCGATGTGCGGATAAACAACGAAAGGTGCTTGGCTTGAGATTACGCCTGTGCGTGTGCGTTTAAATTCGTTCCGCAGCGGAGTTATCGCGAGTTCACCGCTGGCATTGATTTTGAATTGATAAAAATAACGAGACGACACGAGCGATACGACAGCGGCGAGCGCGTGAACGCGGAAGTAAATTTAAGTGTAACTGTCGGGGCTTGGAGGAAGTCAAATGTTGCAATAAATTTCGAATTATTTTTATTTCGATACTCTGCTTCGTGTGCCCGCTACACCACCGCGATCGTCCTTACATAAGGATGAGTGGATATCGCAGCTATGTGAGTAATAAAATATGACCAAAAATAAAATGTACACAAAACGTTGCTTGCCAAGAAACAAACTGACATGTGTGTTATAAATTGATTTGTTTTAAAACATTGAAGCTTTTCGCAAGCAAACTTCTTGGTGAAAACATTCAACTTTTCAGTTGCAAAATCTTGGTAAACGAAAATAGTATTTATAATGTTCGTTGAAGCGGGATAACTAGTGTGGAAGTTTCACATACATGTTTACGCACAGAATTTGAAGAGCATTAGAAATGTTTTTATAAATTCACGCGTAATGTGATTCTATTTTCGTTAGGCAATTGATGCGTGCAAGCGCTTGATGCAATTGTTCTAGGGCTAGGCTTTCTCGGCTTTACTACAGCCAATCAGCTGGATTTCAAGCACAACGCCAAACAGACAATATTACTTGAGAACTGAGTTAAAAAAATATTCTTCGATAATTATATACTGAGTTAATGTGAGCATCAGATTAGTCATTACAAGTGCATACCGAATATATAAAATCGTTTGTTTTTGTTACTGAACTTATCGAAATTATCGTGCGGTCGGCACGTGTACCGAGAGTTAATATATGTTTGGCTGCTGCTCCAGAATGCGCATGGGGATTGCCCTGGAGATTCATCTCAATATGTTGCTGCCGAAAAGTCGGCCGAGCGAAGAGAAATGCCTTATAAAACTGTCATGCCCACTTCCCCCTTGTTCGCTAACGCTAACCCGCCGGCGCCCGCCGTCGCATCGGTGCGCTTCCATTTCAGCGTCGGGCGTGGTATTTTTAAAATAAAAACCCAAACGCTCGAATCAAACCGAGAGAGATGTGTCTTTCTTGTCTCGAATGGCCAATGTGGGTGACAATGTCAGCCACCGAGGTAATGACACCTACAGCCGCGACTTGTAGCCGCATGCAACATCAAATCGCGATGAGGTGCATTGAAATTGAGAGTCCACGTGGCAATGCTTTAGCAGCTCATAATTAGTGCATCCGGCTTTATTCCGGTCTGCGCCGGCGACGATTTAAAAATACAAATGCACAATAAAAACGAAACGTGTTAGGGGGCACATGTCCAATTGGAGTGCGAGGTGATTAAAACTGACATTAAATTACAAAGAGTGTAAAACGAAAAAAAGGAGCAATCTGATTCCATATGCCGCATAAGCTAAAGACATTTTGTAAGTGGTAAATGCAGTTTAGTACTAGGATGATTGACATTCACCTCTCGTATCCAGATATGAAATGACCGTTTAGGAGCATGGTTACGCATACATTATAAAAATTACTTAAAGCTTCACCGGCTCACTTTCAATGGCCCTGACTTGTAAAAAAACAATTGAATAATACACACAGTAGACGTCCTGTTTGCAGATGCTCATAAGCTCATAATATGAATCGAAAATTTAATTTTAGGTGCCGTGGAATAAAAATTCGTCATCCAGTGCTGCACCAGTCACGTCGCCGTCGTCGAGTAATTATGCGCTCAAAAAGGACAACGCAGCAACGACCAGCAAGGTAATCCCTTTCTGCGATACTAGACTGCGCTAGACGTCGCGCCCAAACGCCAAAGCAAAGTGCGAAAATCGCAGACTAAACTAGTGTGGATGCAACACATAAAACGTTCCAGTTACTGGCTGCGCGTGTATGCATCAGCTAAATTTATCCCCAACTTAGGCGCGACGTCTAGTTGGACATTGCAGGAATGAACGAGTGCATTTACTGGCGCTCGACTGCGGTGCAATGCACGTTCGGCGGTTACGTTTGCACCGACTCATTATTTCATCTATGCTCATCTTCTATGTATGAATGTGTATTTTCAGTATGAATCCACATACTCCAAGTCGCGGCCCGATGCCAAAACCAAGCCAGCCAGCGACAAATCGACGGCGACGTCGTCCAGCAGCGCCGCATCGCCATTGGAAACTAAATACGGCAACAAAACCACTGCGACTTCCACGTACACTGCCAACGAACCAAGCTATCAGAGGTTATACGGTAGGTTTATAACACTTTCGTTCAACGTAATCAAAACGGATACTTTTCATTTCTACCATGGCGCTTTGATTTCAGACTCAAGCAGGAGTGATTTGTCCAATCGAGTGAAATCACCAATCGAAAAGAAGGAGAACCACCCCCCAGTTTCATACAGACCAATACTTCGAACTCCCGGAACAAGATCTCGAGACCCAAGTCCGATTCTAGATCGGGAGAAACCAACAACTGAGACCAACTATAATTTTAATCGACTTTACCCAAGACCGTACACTGGTGCTCGTTCGGTGAGTCGGGAGCGCACTGATTCGATGTCATCCACAAGCTCTACTACGATACCCAAGTATACCGGTCGTTCATCTTTGAACAAAGATGATTATAGCCCGAAGAGCTATCTGGGTCGATCCTCTAGAAATTCATCTAGAGAGGATCTATCTCTGGCGAAGTACAAACCACCAGAAACAAAGCAAGATCTCCTCGCCTCTAGATTTAAGTCCAAAGAGGACTTGGGAACAAAGTACAAAGCTCCTGCTAGTTCAAGTACGTCATCTTCATCTTCTGCAAGAGAGTTGGGGAAGTATCACACACCCAGTCGCACTACCTCCAGGGAGGATCTCTCCACAAAGGGACCACAAAAGTTTATTACCAGTAGGTTTTTACCCAAAAATTCTATTGAAAAGAGTAACACTGCCTATCTAAGAACCTCAACTGCAAGGACTAGTGAGGTCAGTAGAAAGAATCGGGAGCTGCTAAATGCACTCAGTGCAAGTTCGCATAGTGATAAATCAACTAGCAACAGATCTAGCAGGTGTTCGTCTATCGCCCCCGAAGAGATTAAATCGAATATTGAGCCCATTAAAATTGAGCAACCCAAAATGCAAACCAATTCACAGAAACCTCTAGAAATTGAGACAGTCTGTGTCGTCACACG
>JAODGB020043844.1:2183306-2194492 GCA_027574905.2 Earota dentata
AAAAAAACTCGAAAAATTGCCAAACATTGAAGTCCATTTTAGGGCAATTCCAGGCCCTCGAGAGGATTGAAATTTGTAGGACAATAAAGAGCAACTCTTTGGCTATCTGAATATGCATGGAAACTTAAAAAAGGACGAAGCGTTCCGGAAATATGAAGCATTTTCGATGGCGTGTTTTGAAAAATGTTTTGCTCAGCTCGCCTATGGCTCGCGTCGCAACCTCGCTACTCGCGATTTATTGCTACCGTTATTCGCGCGATGCATAATATACTATTATTGGTGTGCTGCAATAAAGTATTTAAGATGAATATTTTACGTTTCATATACTTTTTAATACTGTACAATTTAAGCGTAATTCATAAAGTTATTATATGTAGGATGTATAATGTATGCATGTAATGCAACACAGTGTAATAGTAGAACAACATATCATCTCATATATATATCTTAAGTAACAATAGAATGCATAATTTTAAGTGGGTATCTAAATAATAGTAATAGTATACATATTTGATATTATCAACTAATTACTTTTTTTCCAAGAGATTTCAAGAAGCGATCGTTACAATCTTGTATTATAGAATATTGTATTTACAATTATTGTTTTAACTTTCTTTCCTTTTTTACGTTAACATAGCTATATTTGCTAGATTAAAATTACAGACTAGTTATGTTATATAAAAACGCTTAATTCGTCTCGGCCCATTTCGCATGGAGCGCAACGATGTGAAATAAAGCATATGGTACCAAAGCATCGTCATCTTAACACTAATTAGAGTAGTTTTCAATGCTTCACTATGTATTGTTTTGCTATACACGTATGTGTTTCTTATTGATCGTTATATATCTTTGTTCTTGTCGCATCCTAGAAAAATATATGCACATTCAAGATATCAGAGTACACTCGTATTCTCGGTAAATATTCTCTACAGCTTCGCATTACGCACAATTCATGCTGTATTTGTTTGGACCACACCGCACAGTCTTTCCCTAGTTGTTTTATGTTTCATATTAATTTCGTTATCATTATTACATTATTGGTTGTTCTACACGAATTGATGATATTCATTATACATATGCATGATGTTATCGCTATGGACGGCACTGCTAAAATCTATTGTAAGCTAACGTTTGATTCTTCGTGCTACGGGCGCTTCAGGGATGCCTATATCAACATTAGGTTCGCAAATGTTAAACGTTTCTAGCTACAAAATTTGATCCCACTTTCAACATACCTGATAGGTGATACTGATAAGTATTTTAACTGGAAGAGTACCCTTCTTGCGATTATTACATGTTTTCTTTTTTGTTTATTTGCAGTCATAGTCATGCTCACTTATGTTTGTAAAAGTAAATTCACTTTATTAAAACCCCAACTCGCTACTTGAGCTATAAGTTTATACAATCTACGAGGTGTCTTAACCATGAGGAGTGCGCTTTGGTTGTAGTAACAGAACGTTTGTTAAACGTAAATACACAATAATAAAGACTGTTTTGAAGCAAAGATGTGAGATGAATATATTGGTTAAATCATGAAGCAAAGAACGCACCTGAAATAATACGAATGTAGAAAATTTGGCGAGGCCAACGTTGTTTTGCGGCTTAAGAGCGAGTGATAAGAATAATCAGTCTAAAGTTCTGATATAATAGAATAAGGCCAAATGCGGTTGAATACTATTCTCAAACTGCTTGATATTAATAAATCTAACTGAAAGCTACGTGTGGCAAAGAGGATTTAGAGCCATTTGTTCCTGAAGCCGCTCATCCTCCTCCCCCACATGAGGTTGTATCATACTATTGTTCCCTGTAAGTGTTGCGGGTCCGCCGTGGGCGTGCTGCGGTCGCGCTCCTGCGAGGGCGCGCCGCTGGCTTCACCATACGGATCGTCCGGCACGTTGATGCCGAGGACGCTGTGCTGCAAGGAGCTGGTGGCGCTGGGCAGTCCGCTCTGAGTGAGGCTCATCGTACTGCCGGAGCACGGCGGGTTCACGCACAGGGCCGTGTTGCTGGACATCAGCGGCGAGCTGCACTCCTCCGGCGGCGTCACCTCCAGCCCAATGCTGCCGTTCAACGCAATCTTGATCGGGTTGTTGTAGGCGGTGGAGAAGTGCGACAAGCCGACGTCCTCCAAACTGCTCTTCCGGCGAGTGGTTAGCCCCTGTCGCAGGGAGTTCGAGCGTTTCAGGAGAATATCATCGATGACGCGCAATGAGTTCGATCGTCCACGCTGAAACGCAGCAATTGTAGGGCTGTCTGGTAACGACAAAGAATTTGATTTGGTCGTTACTAGTGGGGGTGCTCGCGGCGACTGGTAGCCAGAGAGGCCCAGTCCCGACCCGCGTCTACTACCCGCCTGCGATGCCGACGCCATTTGATTCACTAGGCTTTGCGAGCAGAAGCTGATGTTGGATTTTCTTCGACTGTTGTGCCGCTCGAACGTCTTCTGCGCGGAGAACGGGCTTGGTCGTACCAAGTATCTAAAACCATAAAGCAATTAATAAACGCCTCAAATCCATAAATAATACTCACATAATATCACCCTCTTCCAGTTTCAAATCACAGCTGGGGTTGATTATAACATAGGACAAACTGTTCCGCTTCTCGCTCACATCGTTGTAATCTACCGCCGGCAGATTGAGACTGTCCATCCGTGAGCGCACCAGATTAGCAATCTCGGCTCTTTCGATTTGTTGCTCATGGTTATCCCTCGCCTCGTCGCCCATGTTGATGGAATACTAGAGACAAACGACAAGCATAATGAAGCATCAATGCTTTCAGGCGCACCAAGTGAATATTTACAATGTATAGCATAGCGTTAATGATGCTTTATTGTCGCTTGCAAGTTGGCAATCAACTAATGCTACGTTAGGTTTCGAGTGGAGTTAATTGAAACGATAGATACGAGTTAACTACTAGATTCGGCTGATATGTGTGGCGTTCGTTGCATATGTGTATTCGCTTTTGCGATGCATTTGGTTCGCTACTCACCATCGACTTTTTTGTATCTGTACAACCCAAGCAGTTGGTGCCCTCCTTGGGCCGATACGTAACGCCCACACGTTCATTACCACAATCCTCGTCAAGCTATTTGAAACGGGAAGCCAAAGATCTAAATCGTGCACTACCAAGATTCCAGTCATTCAATTACTATGTTAGAGATCAACATTTTGCATTAGATAATTTTGAAATATGTAAATCATATTCTTATATAACGCCAGTAAAAGTTTTGCTTGGGTTAATGTGTTATGATAGATCAACATTGTGCACACATTGCAGACCTGTGAAGAACGGTAATTATTAAATTATTGCAGGAATACTGTGCTATCATAACCCACTGTCATAACAATACTGAACATTCGGTGATATAGGCTTTTCATTCCACATTTGTGATTTGATAATAACGGCGTGGTAATATTTTACAGGCGTTACATAAGTTACAATACGTTGTCACATTGTTTATATAAGAATAATTGATAAAGCTTTAAATAAGCAAGAATTTCGTTAATTGTATCTTTAAGAAAGATTTGTAGAAATTGTAAACGTGCTCTTACAAAACATGCGAACCGGACGACATCTTTGTACTTATTATTAAGGTTGAATGAAACATCTTAAGCTGGTGGTCGAGTCTGGAACATTGTGCGTGCTTTCTCCGTAGTTTGGAGATGTGTCCAAAAAGGTAAAAATCATGGTGAGAACAATAAATCATGTTATACATAAAGGTTAAGTTGTTTTCATCAAATGGAACAAGAATGGTGAAACAAGAATGAGGAAACAAAAATATGTTGTATGTAGAAAATGTCGGAAGCGCAAGCGCACGTAAAGCTAATATTTGTCGTAAACATAGTAAGATGGTTCGAGAATCAAAAAACGCCAAATCAAAGTCGGAAAAGAGAAACAAAAGAACGATTGCCCTCCAAGCCGGGGTTTCGACCTCACAGATTAGCCGACTGCGCTTCATTCTACTCACCGATGCTACGGATGGCACACGCACGCAGCTCGACCACGCGGAAGACGTGCGGCTCATACTCACGTGAGATGAATCGGACAGGGAGGTATCCTGCGTCCGGTATATCCCGATTGGTATCTCACACGTTGTCGAGCAGAGCTTCTGATACAGCCGTCCATACGTTCGGATCCACATGTCGTCCTTGGTGATTTTCATCTGCAATCATAGGCTCAAGGTCAGGCGCGCTGCACTGACTGCGGCAGCGCGGAACTTACGGATGTCAGGAAGCCGGAACCAGGTGCCTGATCGATGCCGAGCAGAAGGCGCACGAACGTGATGACATAGTCTTTGACGAATGCTTGATATAATAAAGTATCTAACATGCTGGCGCTGAAAACGGTTCCGGCGGCAAACGGCAAGCGGAACATGTACGAGATATGCGAGCCCCGCTCTTTTTCTCTCTGAAATTTAAATTGTAAAGTAAGTTACTTTCAAAGCAGCCTGCGCTTCGCGGTGGCGTTCGTTTTTCTTTTCGGGCGAAAATAAATGTTCAGGCAGATGTTTAGAAAATACCAGACCATATTACTTGTGCAACATTCTACGTTTTGCTCAAATCGTCGTAAGCTTTTTTCGTCTCATTCGGCAAGCAATAACTAATCGAAAATGTCAAAGTTCTCAACCAATTTACATAATTTACAAGTTCGATTACAATGTGTTATGTGAAGTTCAAGTAATGTACCATCATCGCTGCATCATCATTTTGACTGCATTCATAATGAAAATTGGAGAAGTTCATGCCGTACTGCTTTGGATCATCGTGTATAGCCAAAATAACGAGCAATATTTTGATGCTTGGTTCATAACACACTAGTAGATAATGTATATAGTATTTATATAATAGTATGATAAATAGCAATTGTAAGGAAAAATTGAAAATGTGGTTTTCCTCTACTAGTAGTATAGGTTGTAAGAAACCGGAAAACCCATTGTGTGTGAATACCTGCACGAACAGTTTTTCTGATAAGCAGCTAGTGCCAATGCAATCCTAGAAATACATAAACATAGTCTTCACGCACGCAAACACCAAATTAAGTGTAAAAGTATTTCCATCAACACGTTCACGTAAATTAACGAGTGTTTGTGAAATATTGCTTGCGCTCTTACCTTCTCCATTTTGGATAGGTGCAGCGCGTACTTGTCGTGCGCGCGGAATTGCATGAAGCGCATGTTGGAGGACTGCGACAGCTCGGTGATGCTTCGGATCGTCGGAAAGAACCTGCAATTCGCCGCAAACAACAAAAATCAATATTGCGGTGGCACTGCTTCGGTCATGCCAGGCGACGGCGTCTAATATTTACTTGAACATTGTTTGCACTGCCACAATGGTGTTGCAATCAGCGAGTGAGTCCTCCTCAGCCGAATTCGATAACTCTTTATTAACGACGACGACATTCTCGGCGACTGTGATGCCTGCGCGCAGTAAATCATCCAGGCTGTACAATGGAGCATCGTTATTAATAACTAATTAGTGCAGAGGGATGGAGAGAGAAGGAGAGCGTTTGAATAAATCATTTTACCAATCAATCGATCCTAGCATCCAGTACACGAGTGGAAAGTACGAGATAGCGTCTAGGAACGCGATGTCGGGTCGCCGCTCCAGCAGCAGGATGATGGGATGCAGCGAGGTTTTCGACCTGAAGTGCGCCCGCAGCGGTATGATAAAGTTGTAAATGCCATTGGATGCATAATCGGCCGCCAGGATAATGGTCTTGTTTTGCCATTGATAGTCGCGTGCGTTCCGGTAGCTGCAGTGCTCGCAAACCTGCGCCAACTGCAGACAGCACAGCGGCTTCTTTTCCTTCAGCAGGTAGCAGAGCGTGGGACTGACGCCGATGTACGGCGACACCGGCGGGAATCCTTTCACAATGCTAAACACAAGCACGTTGTTCTTTACTTTTCACGCTTGCAATCGTTTTGGGGCGGCGTGAGATACAATAAAACGAAGAACTAATGCAAGATGCTTGGATGATCGTTAGGGTACAGATTTCGACCAAACAAACATTGAAAACATCGTGAAGAAATTGAGACATGGCACGCAAGAGAGAGATGGTTTGGAAACGGAAAGAATGTCGAAACAATATCGTGACTAGATTGTCAATGAACCAGACTTACCGGGCACAATCGTCATGCCATGCAGGTCTTGATGAGTCTGTCGAATCGGTGGTAAGACTGGACCTGGGGAGTGCGAGGTACGGAAAGACAGAGTGTGATTACAGAGAAACAACACTGCTCGCTAATCAACGTTCAAATGTGATGGGTGGGCGTGCGAACAATAGAAAGCAACTAAAATCGAAAACATATGCACTAATTTGCGACACAAGAGTAATGCAATCACCGTACACCAGGGTGTTTATGTATGTACAAATATGATATGAGCTTGCACACATCAAATATCAAGCTGTAAGAGAAATAGGGTGAGTATTGATTTAGTTTATATACAAAAGGGTGGCTGGTGTGTGCTAACAAATAGGTACGATGAATTTGCAGGCCCCACATTGATTCAGCTATTTGTTAACAGATAGTTTGTGATCGCGTGTGACGCTTGGCAGTAAGTGATAATTGCGATCAGCATGCGAGGAAAATAGGAATCGCTTACGCAATCTTCTCGCTCGGCGACCTCCAAGGCACGTCGTCCTCCAATTCGTCTTCGCTCTCGTCGGCCTCGTCAGCAACATCCTGCGGTATGTTCATCGATGAGCTGGTGAACATATCCGGCACGGGAAGTATGCTGGGCCGACGGGAGTTGCGCCGCTGATTTATCACCTCCGGACTGAGCAGGTTGGGATTATCACCGCCGCTGCTGCGCGGTATGTCCAAGTGGTTACCGGTGATACCAGTCACATCGAGCGTGACCGAGCCGGGCGAGGTATCTTTCAAGCATTGCTTCGAATCGCCAAAATTCGTGGTATCCGTAAACGTTGCTACAAAATATAAACAAGAGCTAGTCAATCGTTTCATTAGCGTAGATAACGGAACAAAACTTTGTAAACGTTTACTACACTTTACAGATAGGAATTTAAGGTTGTACTTAATAAAATTCGTTAGTGCTCACATTAAAAGCAACTAAACACTGAGTTGTTTTGCTCTGTTTGTAATTTTGGTGAACATATAGAGAAAATGGGTGCCGGCAGTAAAATTTGAAACACATATAATGTATGAAAGAAAAAAATACACAGAAAGCTCGCTTTGTTCTTACCAACGTCTTTAAATGAATCCTACGCGAATCAATTGGTTTTTTGTATCTTAAATTAACGTGCTAACATTGCGCCCGTACCCGTGCATAATTGAGGGGCGATCGAGCGCTTGTTAACTGCATAATAATGTATTAATGAATAACATGCGCACACAACACTCACTGACACAGGTTGGGACTTGCAGTATGAGTAGTGGTGGACCGGTACCGTCTTTGCTTGCCGCAACGCTGGTTTTCTCCTGCTCGGTGACAATTACCGGCTCCGCAGTCGTGTTGTTATTGTTGCCCTGCTGATTGGCCACCGTGAACGCCGAGTTCTCCTCCTTGGTGATGCTCATATAGTAGCAGGTGTCGCTCTTCTTCATGATATGGCGCGGGCCCGGATTCAGAAGTATCGTATCCTCGTAGAACTCCGGCAATTCGGCGGGCCTTACGCCGACCAGCGCAACGCCGTACCTAAACAGCGGCGTGATAGATACGCGACACAATCCACCACAAATGAGCAACTTTCCGTCGCGCGGCAACTTACTTGCGATGTGAATGGAAGCTCGCGTATGTGAAACTTTTCCCCTCGTACTCGCCGAAGAAGCGACTGTCGCCCAGGACGATGTGATAAATCTCGTTGCCGGAGCATCGGCCATACAGCCGGTGCCACTCTTCCTGAGACTGCTGACCTTCCCTGAAAGCATCGCGTTAATTAAACCCGCGCCCCCCGTCTCGGATAATTGACATGCACTCACTGTCCGCGCGATGTGTGCAGCAACAGTGTGACCAGAGTGGAGGCGCCGGGACAGAAGCAGTTGTTTGCCAGCAGCGCGTATTTGAACTCATCTTCGCAGACGACAAACTCGGCGAACTTGACGTGCAGCTTATTTTCCGGTCTGAAGATCTGTACGTACTGCGCCACATTGGGCGCAAAATCCTTCACCGCCCAGGAGCGCAATATCGTGTGCTCATCCTGCAAGTTTTTTTTAGTATTACGTACACGCGCCACGTTTTAAAACAAAACTAGACAAGCAAGAAGATAAGGAGAGAGAGACCGAGGAAGGATTATTGTAGCAATGCCTACCGCAGCTGTTTTGTCGGCGTAATTTCGCGCTGCCAACACGAAGCACGCCTCAGCCTCGTTCATTCGCGCCCGAATCAGATCGCCGTCTTTCAGGCACGATCCCTGAATGTAAATAACGCGCTGCGCCCAAATCGGCACTTGCAAGATCATCCGCATCGTCGTGTCCAATTCCATTGGCGATAGCAGCACCACGTAGTAGTCCTGCAGCAGCGGGTGCGCGTAGAATTCGTTGAGGAAATCCATTATCGTGTCGGCGTGCAGCGTTGTACTACACACAACAACGTGCTTTTCTGATTGTGCTCGATGCGAGGAATATGAACCACCAAGCTTTTGGCGTTCCATCCACGTGAACGCCAATTGCTCGAACTGGGAACATAATAATACGGTAGTACATTGTGTGAAAGTAAAAAAAGAAACAAAAACAATTTCAATAAACCTTTCACCAGTTGCGAGGCGCATGAAAAAATAAACGCGCCCCGGCTGGTTTGTAATTGTTTTGCAATTTTATGCGACGCATGAGCAAACATTTCCATCCAGGCAGAATGTAGCAATAAAGGTGTGTTTCGTTATACAAATATGACTTTTTATTTACCTGGGTTGGGAGGACAATTAAAGCCACGCATATCATAATGACCATGTACAGTTGCGAGGGCCAAATGTCCGGCACGAAGTCGCCGTAGCCGACGGTTGAAAACGTCACGACCACATAATATGTGGCCTGAAATAAATTCAGGTGTCGGTGGCCGGCGCGCTGGAAATGCTGAATGCCGCACACGCTGCCGAAAACAAATCAAAATTACAAACATACATCGGGCCGCCACGTAATGAAACGATAAATTTGTTAGCGACTGTCAATGGAAAAATGCGAATTGTCGCCATGGGCGACCAGTGGCGGTGATTCCGTGATGCTGGCGAATGAATGGCATTAAAATGCGAGCCACGTATTTGTTTCCGCCTGCACCGAGGCTACTACATGAAAATGCAAGGAAATACGTACCTTGTAAATACCAGACAAAGGAGAGTTGCTGATAGAATGGTGAGCTGCTGGGATAATGCCGATTGTGACTTTTGCATTGCTCTATGGAGATCATTCTAGAAAAAAAACATTGTTTAATTAAAATTCTTGTTTGCAAATATTTTTGTTCAGTTTCATGGAACCAATTAATTTTTGCTGCAATTTTTATATTTTATGTTTGTTGTGATCATGTAAGTGTATATATCACATTTCATAACATATATTGAAAACTGAAATTGAATAATTTGCACGTGACAGCATAAATTGATTCGGAAATTTAATAAAATGCATTCTGAAAGCGCAATTCATGTATGACATCAGGAATGTCAGGTTCCATATATAAAATGAATCCGCAAACTATTTTGTAAATTTTCTAGCAAATAAAGAACATGGACTAAATGAATGTCTAGACACTCTAAACTCAAATTAACGTCTCGAAAAAATCTAATATGGTAATGCTGGACAACCACGTCAACGATCTAGCAATCCAGTACATAAAATGTATCCTCACCAACCCTATATGTACGTCTAGTGACTGATGACGGTTGCATGTAAACCACTTAGCGTTATCCTTGCTAACGTGTGGCCCTGCAATTTCACTAATGCGCTTTTGTTGCGCACACAAACGTCATCCGGCGTTAAATTGTTTGTTCTGAACTTTCGGACCGCGGCCAAACTGAAAGTTTGCCCCCCAACACAAACTCGTTTTGTCGTTTCAGAACGAGCGCATCCTCATTTAACGCACTAACCACTAACTGCATCTTTCCGTGAAAGGATAAGACCTGCTCGTTTTGTTTGCCGCTTCAGAGCTGAACTTTGCAATTTATAACCGCCACGTTTATTATTAAATAAAAGCTCTGCTCGATATACTTACAAACATGTTTTCCAGCGAGCGTTTGGCCAACCAACAATTGAGGAACACTGGGATAAAAACGTTCCTCAAAGGCGGATAAAATATCTGCACAAAGAAAAAGAGATGTATCAGAATGAAACGCTGAACAATATGCATGTAAAAACGCGCGCATAAACATGAAGATAGAGATAAACAATAATAATGCGGGGGAAAAAAAGGAAAATTCAATGTTATGGAAACGCGGCACGTGAACATCTTCGGTTGCGATGCGAAACGGATACAGAACAAAGATGCACTTCTACATATCGTTTCGTCGTCGACGTCGTCGACGTCTCAGGGTTTGCAAGCCGCAGTCGTATCAATGTCTCAATGCTCACCGTTATTGTAAAGGGGATTGTATTGACTAGTTCTAAGATGAAGTGGAACGATAACAGCTGCTGCCATATGTTTCCCTGAAACAAACGTTAAAAAACATTGTTATATTCGGCAATGACAGAAAACAGATATGAAATGAACATAAAATAGAACATTTTTCCGCATAGACATCCCTCGGTGCTGTATTCCAAGCACTGAACAAAGAGCTTCCACAAAAAACGAACGAAGCAAAAACCTTGCAAAACGACTTTCCATTATTTCATTTTTTCCCCAGTATGTATTTGCATTCTTCATGCATATTAAACCTTTTCGTAAATATTAAAAATCCCTGTACGCGTTATTATTGTTAATAAAGATCCTCACTATGCAAATAGCGAAAGAAATAATTAAATGCTATTCTGTAATACAAGTTACGGCAGTATAGCATTTATATTATTTTTAAAAGAACGCAAATCAAATTAGTTCGTAACAAATAAAACTTAATTATTTATAATAAATTTAAACTTGCATCAAATCAATAAGTTCAAAATGAACGATAATATCTGATGAATATGCTAGAAAATTACTCTCCGGATAATGAACTAATCACAAATCAATTTGCTGAATTACAGTTTTATAAATTCATTTGCGGAATATGGTCCAACGCCATGCGTTTTTAAATGCACTATCATACAT
>JAODGB020043844.1:2447634-2461392 GCA_027574905.2 Earota dentata
ACGGTGAGTAAATGCGACGCACGCGCAATGACGATGCAAGTCTCTACAAGTGACGTTTCTCACATAATCACTCACATTTGGCGACTTGCGACAGTCGTGCTACGGGAAATCCTCACGACTCGTGATTTTTCAGCAGTGTTTTCAGCCACAAATCGGTGCCTTAATCGGTGTTCCATCCACGATGGAGGTAAACAAAGACGAAGCGGATCGCTGCATCGAGCTGGCCGAGAAACACATCAAGGAAAAGAACCGCGAGAAGGCGGAGAAGTTCCTGCAGAAAGCGGAGCGCCTGTTCCCCAGCCAGAAAGCCAAAGGTGATTATTCCCTTTAATGCACGCAATGCAGCTTGCAGCTGAATTATATTTTTAACTTGTGGCATGTGTATTTGCCGGCGACGAGCGATATTTATATGCGCATTGCTTGCAGATTTGCTGGTGAAAATCCAACTGATGGCGCCTACCAGTGAGCCAGAGAAAAAGAAGGAAAAGCCCCAATCAAAGCCTGAGAAACCCACTGCCCCTGAGTTCACAGCTGACCAAAGAGAGGCAGTGACCCGTATTAAGAAGTGCAAGGATTATTATGAGATTTTAGGAGTCAGCAAGGATGCCACTGACTCTGATATCAAGAAGGCATACAAGAAGTTGGCACTGCAATTGCATCCAGATAAAAATAAGGCACCTGGGTCTGCTGAAGGATTTAAGGCTATTGGCAATGCTGTAGCAGTGCTCACTGATGCTGAGAAGAGGAAGCAGTATGATATGTTTGGTTCTGATGAAGATAGAATCCATCGCCAGCAGAACCGAGGCAATATGTTCACATACACTCGCGGTTTTGAGGCTGACGCATCGCCTGATGAGCTTTTCAACATGTTCTTTGGCGGCAACTCTAATATTTACGTCAGGCGCACCGGCAGATTCCAGAGACAGAATCCTAATACTGAGGGACATTCCTCACATAGAGAAGTAAGCATGAGATTGATTTATGATTGTGTGATATGTAACTTATTATTCCTTGTTTGCAGCACAATCAGTCCAACTATACAATGCTGTTTCAAATCATGCCAATCTTGTTTGCAATCTTACTCTCAATGGCCTCAAGTATTTTTATTTCTGATCCTGCATATAGTCTGCAACAGTCTTTGTAAGTACCTACACAAACAAACATGCAATAAATGTGCTGCAACAAACTGATTACATATTATAATTATTTTGCTATAGGAAGTATCCGATTGTTCGTAAAACACACAATCTCGGCGTTGAGTATTTTGTGAAGGAAACCTTCCATTCTGATTACCAGGGATCGGTCCGCCGATTGGAGGTGTCAATTGAAGAAGAATATATGACAAATTTAAGGCACGCCTGCTACAGAGAGAAGAACTATCGTAAGTGTTTTGAACTATACTATGTAACTTGGATTTATCCATATTTACATTTTGTAATAGCAATAAGTTTATTATTTGTTATTAGAAGATATATTTTGCGTTCATATTGTCATCAGCAAGTTTGGTTTTGGTCGATGTAAAATAATAAATATGTAACATGAAAGAAACTGATCCGATTCCAATACTTCTAGGCGATTCTATGATATGGAAAGCGAAGAACTTTGGCGATCGAGAACTCTTCATGAACGCGCAGAACATCAAATTGCCATCGTGTGATCGGATACAAGAATTGAGAAATCGCGGCTAACTTATTTGACTGGACCTAGTAAAAAATCTTCTTGTTCAATTGATTTGTTTTTGTCACAGTGTAATTTTTATCATTTCTTGGCTGCTAGGAAGGTACATGATTTCATTTGCAGGTCGGATATATTTATTGTGTTAATATGTGTATAGTTTTATGTTTTATAGTTTAGTTTAGTTTCACAACTCTCACACTGTTCTGTCAGGCAGTTTTTCTAGCAACTTTTTAGGAAGCTAGGATTCTTACCTACCACCTAGTTGTCCTAGCTATTTGACATACCAATATAATGCATATAAATATAGAATAAGGAAGGCTTTAAAGTAATGTGGAGCGCACTGTAATGTGTTTGATTTCGCGTATCGAAATGCTCCCACTGTTTATCACTTTTTTAGTACATATTGCACTATTCTTAGGTAAATGAGAGGTCGTGGTATTGTGCCGGTTATAGGAAATTGAAATAAGTACATACATATATACCATACTACTATAGTGGTTCCAGCTTGTTTTCAGCATGTAATGTAATGTACAGTTTATGATCTTGCTCAGGTATGGGTGTACAATTTATCGCATAATGTGCACATTCACAAATTGTTACAAAGCTAGTCTAGGTTTACATTTACATCAACACACTGAATTTAAAATACTTCAGCAATACAGACATGTTTGTTGAGCATGCATCAAATGCATTGCATGGACTGTTGACGGATATTTGGACACTTTATACGGTGTTATTGTGACTATTGATTAGGTGAAATGAGTGAATTTTTAATTCCAGATTCGTGATTTGTTGTATGATGTATGATTATAATAAAGGCTACACAAAACAGATTTTAGTAAATAACAATGAGTAGTGATACATCCGTTTGATCACTACAGATCACACAGAAAACAATTCAAAATCATATGGGTTCAATGACCGTCCTTGTGCAAGAGAAGGTCATATAACAAGCCCCGCCCAGCTGAAGAAGTTTTGCGCATGGTTGTAGGCTGGTGTAAGTGTTGCAATGTACATACATACATACTTACATAATTTCTTTTCTTATTAACAAAATATGTATGTACATGATGTACATTTAAATAAATACGAATCAAAGACATATCGATGATGACATTAAAATAAACCTTTCCGTTCCCGAACTACATAACCTGCCTAAATTTTTCCTAAAAATGTACTTTGATTAAATTTTAGATGCAAAATTTATGTCAAGAAAGGATTCACAGCAATAAATATGAAATTTACTAAGTATCTAGAGTTCACAAGGCAACAAATTGTAAGTTAATAATGATATGTACAAAGCAGCACTAGATATTAATGAATATTTGCATTCAGAAAGTGATAGCACCTGCCTCGGCTATCTCAAAATCACCAGAATTTGCACTACATGTTGTGTTGGGCAATGAAAGCTGTGATCCTGATTCAATGGTTTCTGCCTTAACATTGGCATTCCATTATTCAACATCAGAGAAGTATAAAAACCACCTTGTTGTTCCGATGATCAACAAAACTAGGGAATTATTTCCAATAAGAGTTGAAAACATTTACCTCTTGGATAAGTACAACATTCCAGTGGATTCACTTATATTCCGGTAAGTTAAATTACTTTTACCATTTGCAATTTGTTCTATTTATGTGCCATTTATTTTAGGGATACTATATCGCTTGAATACCTGCAAAGATTCTGCAAACTAACTGTAACTCTTGTTGATCATCATGTTCTATGTCAAGAATACACCTTCCTAAAGGCATCAGTCACAGAAATATTTGATCATCGCCCTGAAGATCCTACTGAGGTTTGGGGTGAAAATGTGTCCAAAGATATTCAAGTGGTTGGATCATGTTGTACTTTAATAGCTGGTAAAATTCTTGAACAGGAATCAGTTTCCTCATTAGTACTAGAGCTGCTTTATGGTAAGTGTCACATATACACATCAATTTGATTAAAAGATTAACACTTTTTCAGATGTGATATCTTACGATACAATCGCGTATCGCAAAGAAGCAGGAAAAGTACATGCATTAGACTACCAAGTAGCAGAACTCCTGGAAAAAGCATTGCAGCTTAAAATAAATGATCCAGAACAACGAACTCAACGATTTGATCTGCTACACAATGCCTACAAAGACATTAACAAATTAACATCTGAGCAACTTTTGTATAAGGACTTGAAAGCACTTGGACACATTTGTATTCCAGGTCTTCCCATGCTAGTGACATGTTATTTACAAAGGAGTGATGCATTGCAAGCACTCGAAAAGTTTAAGATGGATAATAACGCTGAATTATTGATAATCATGGGATTGGAAGTTGAGGAAGACAAAGTGGCTCGCGATATAGCTCTTTACGGCAGCAACAAAGAAGAAATTAGGAGAATTGAGCAAGTTTTGCAAAGCAGATTTGAAGTTGAAGAACAAGCTTGTGAGACTTGTGAGAAGAGCGAAATTATCACCTGCTTTCGTCAGAAAAATCCTACTTTAGGCCGAAAGCAATTGATGCCTTTGCTGAAGATTGAACATATTGTGGATTAGTTGCAAAATTACTTGTGATAATAGTGGACAAACCTTGTAAAATGTAAACTGCAAAGTTTTTATAAATTGTACTTTATATAAAGACAAGTATCCATATGTACAGGTCTAGTTTCCAAAAAGCATCAAAACTCACTGGCATATGCACCTTCCATTTGAACACGGTTACCTGGCAAAAACATCGATTGCTTGAAACAAAAATTGTTTATTTTGCCGGCAAGTTGCCATACCACGGTCATATGGACTTGAACTTGTTATTCCGGTAAATTGGATCATGTTCCGACAAAATTGGATTATTGGTAAAATCTATATACACAATATTTGGAGGTACATATTAACATTAGAAAAAGGGCATTAAAAAGACCTATGGATACTTTTTCAAAAACTAACTCTGTATGTAATGTTATTATAATGAATAACAAGCCACAAGAGACTGATTTATATCGTCTGATGATAAGGCGCTGGCGTTGGCACATTCATCAACGGTGAATTAACATCAATATCCATATCTGGCGCGCTTTCCTCCTGCTGTTGTGTGTTGATTTTCTCCTGCAGCGATTGATAGAGAACGATCACCTTCTCCCCATGTTGTGGTGTCGGCTGCAGAGCTTTAATCAGAGTTTGCGTGCGATTCGTAGGCAGCTTCGGATAGATATACCATAAGAGCTTCAACAAGTGTCGGGTCACATTATCGCGTTGCAGGCCGGCGAAGAAGAACTCGTCGAACAATCCAGTGCAGAAGGCCGGCGCGGTGAATTCCTCGGGCATGTGTATCAACAGATGCACCAGTGAATGCAGGAAAGGATCTTCAAATGCGCGATCTTCTTTGCAGTTAGCGAGAATTGTCAGTATTCGCAGCAAGCCTACTTTGTCCTTCAGCCGCGCCACGTGTATCGTGTAATACATTGCGAGGATGCTCGCAACAGGACTGTTCTGGATGTAAGCCTCGACTGCATCAGGAACCGAGCCGGTATGCTCAATCAGCGTGATCGCAGCTTCGCGCTCATCATGCGGCAGTTTGGAAGACAACGACCGCACCTGATCGTCAACAACGAGCGACATCAGCGCTGGGATGAACTTCGTCACAATCTGACTGTCCAGCTTCGGTTCCTTGAAGTCCTGCGAATCGATCATCACCCACGCGGAGAGACCCAGCGCCAGCATGCGCAGCAAAAGTATCAAAATCTGATTGTCTCTCGGCAAACCGTCGTTGTTGATCAATATCTGGAGGATTTTAATCGCCGACGTTGCGAGGAAGTTAATCGCATACGGATCGCACAGGGTCATCGACAAGTCACCTAAAACTTGTTCCTGGCCGCGCTTAACATTGTCTAGAAACCCCTGCAGTTCCCTAGAGCGTTTAATATCAACGTTCTTCTCGCGAATGCAGGCGTCCAAGCACCACGTGAATTTGTGGCACGGATCCACAGAGATGATATCCTGCACTTCCAAATCATGCAGCGCCATCAACAATTCGGCGCGGAGAGTACAATAATGAACATTTCTTGTTCTCAAGAACAACGTTCGGAGAAACTGCAGCACCATATCGTACAGTTTAACGCTGTTTCCGATCATGTGTGCCAACTTTTGCACGACTTCGCCTTGCCGGCGCACTTTGGGCGATGGTCCAAAGAATTGCGTGGTGTTGTTTTGATGATCAAAGAGAATGTTTTCCTTTTCGGCGATGTACTGACTTAACAAGGGCGATACTTCATCGCCGAAAAGTGATTGATTGTCCTTCCAGATTTGTCTCTTAACTTCTGTGTCAGTGTCTTCATAAAGTTCGCGATCTCGCACCAATATTTTGAGATACTTATCATCAATTGTGGGAATATTTCTCAATATACACATGACAATTGGCCTGAGTGATTTTACTTTTACAACAGGGAAGCTTTTCACCAGCAATTCATTAAGTTTCTTGTCGCGTTCCGGCCCGGTTTTTGCGCCGATTTCATTGATATGCGTGATTAGTTTCTCGCGGAGTTCTTCTACTACTGATGTGTGAAAATCGAGACGGCGAACTCCATGCAAATCTAGCAAGGGAAGCATTGGTCGAAGGGATGGTAGTAGAATTCCATTTGTTAACTAAAATTTTAAATATTTCACTGTTACTTATAATTTAACTTTAATTTGTAGCAGAAATATAATATGATAGGTAATGTATTGAAAAGTTAGTTACATAGTTAGTTTGCTAGTTCGCTGGCTTCATTCGCAACTTACTTGAAATTGTTCAATAGCTTTCAGTGGATCTGTGCAACTCAACAGCGCATTCTTAAGATAACTTGGACCATTCACGTTTACCGCTTCGAGTGGAAAATCTGGTTTTGAAGACGTCATTGTTTACACCACTTGAAAATACCTTATCAACTAAATTCTAAATAATAATTTGAAAAATTAACAAAGTCTTATGTTTGTCAACAAAACTATACAGGTTATGTTCGATGTTCTGGTGGATTTGGTTGGATTTGGCGTCTGCGACGATGCCAAATCTGAGGATGGTGGGCAATAGCGGAAATGATCGTCCAAAAATAGGCCACCACCCCACCACCATAAACCGGGAATTCAAATATCTATTTATAAAATGCAGCTAAATAACTACATTTAATAATATCATTATTTCAATTGGTAGGAATTGCAGGTATGTAATGCCGAGTGTGATGGCTGTATACAAGATGTGCGCAGACGAGTATTAAAAAGAAAGTTTTTGTAGAATCTCTTTGCAGAAAGTCTGTAAGGTCTGTAACCCATTTTAAAATGCTGGCTGGCTATTGGTCGCCGGCTGGCACCAAATGCGATTACAGCGCGAGCTGGCTTGGAAGTGAGACGAACGATGACGAACATTTATGCTGCGCGGGTTGCGGGGTAAAGCGGGGCGGTTCTCGCTCTCGTTTCAACTTCCGTTTCCAAAGGCGACGAACGCGTCATTGTGATTGCGCGCCGCACGAAGAGAGGCATTTGGGGGGTTTGCGTTGCGCTCGCGAGCGCTCGCGTTGTATACAAATAAATCGGGAACGCAGTTTGGCGACCAACGTCGGCGCGCCAACGTACGTCGCTCCGCCCGCTCCGCCAGCCCGAACGTCCCGCGAAACGCGTCAACCGCACACGATCGTCCATTCGCCGCCGCGCAGCCGAGCATCCGCTGGCGTCCTTTCGGTTTTAAAAGGGCAATGGGTTGAGTGCGGTTTCCCGGTGCAACTAGTGGAACACGACGACGACGACGGCGTCTCGTTCGTGCACCAGAATATGAAACTCTCCCAATGGGGAAATGCCATTCTTGTAGGCGCTATTTTGACAGGCACCGAATTCCCTTGCAAAATTACCGAACGCGATGCGTTTGCCGCTCCGATATATGAATAATTGCGGCGTCGTGTGCAGAGAGTAATGTATGGAAATTCAATTTGTATAGTAATTATGGAACTAAACATGATTTGAAGAAGTCACTTGCGTATTGATTACAGTCTAGGTTATGTTTCCAACTTTCATTAGCATCCTAGGTGTGTTTATTGTTGACTAGCGTTTAATTATTACTTTCATGATCTAAATCAAGTACACTTTCTTTGAGCTGATTTCCGTACTCACGTTGTAATGCCCTGATAACGTGCGATTTTGTAGATATACAGTCATGGTGGGAGGTCCCAAGTATTGCTCACTTCTGTTCCTTGTTTCGAACTGCTTTTAAACTACTCGATTTTGATATAGAAGTATGTACTCACTCACATAGCACACTGGAGAGTATGAAGTAACAATGTCACTTTGTTTTAGGACCTTGAGGAGGCTTTGTTGACTGATGGCACTGAAGAGCCATCATGGTTACAGGAACTTATCGTGTTGCTGCTGAAAGGTTGTCTGCATGAACATGACATCTCTCTTTTCAATTATCAGATGTTCTTGCGGCGATTATTCAGGAAGAAGTGCGAAGAATACGACATTCTGAATCCGTTCAACACAGACATTGATTTCGAACTGTTGCCGCTGCGCGTCAAAGTCGAGATACTTTATAATTTGTGTGAATTTCGTTTGGACGCACCGGACGTCGAGGACGAGCTTGGGAACTTGGAGGCAGACAGTCTTAGAGTAGAACCAATTGGATATGATGGTAAAAAGTCAGCCTATTGGTATTTCTATGGGACCAGACTCTACAGGGAAGACTTTCCCAAGTCAACAAAACCAATCTGGCAGGTGGTTTGCTTCACAATAACTGATTGGTCACAATTAGCAAAGAAATTCGAAGACACTAAGTGCAAGGCTGAGCAATCTTTATATAAAACTTTGAAGAAGAATTTTATACCGGAACTGCCGCGTTTATTCCTCGAAAAGGAAACTTTAGCGCGCCAACGTTTGCTTGAAGCTAAACGTTTACCAAAGGTAAATACTTGCTTTTCTTGGACGATTTCTGATATTAACTGGAACTGTTTGCTTGCAGGAAGACAACGTCTTGGGCCGTGAAGATTATTATACCGATGTTGTAAGAGAAGATATTAAGCGTCACGAGATTAGTCGACGATTTGAGCGCAAATCTTTTGACCTAGCTGACGACCAAGCTGAGAGTCGGTATGAAATGGGCAAATCTAAGGAAAAGAAACACAAACAGAAAGATGGACCAGCAGGTAACCGCTCACTGCTCAGACCTTAAAACTAAAATTAAACTTATTACCAATGCCGCTTTTCTAGACCGTTCGCTGTCACCATCAAAATCCAAAGATGCCAAACCAGTCGGCCGGCAAACGAACAATTCGTTGGCGTCGGCGACTGGGCAGATACTTATCGAGCCAGTTTCAAATCCACACAAGAAGAAAATGAAAACGTCTCAAGTGTAAGTAATTTCAACTTCATCACCTCACATCAGCTTACCAAAATTGCTCTTCAGTTTTAGCCAATCCGAAGAAGATCTGCAGGTCGGTTTGCATAAAATACTCGACGCCGTTAAGGATCACGAGGATGCATGGCCGTTTGTTAATCCGGTGGAGGAGGAGTACGCGCCTAATTATTACTCCATCATTCGCAAACCAATGGACTTGCAGAAAATGGAGGAGCGATTGGAAAACGGACACTACAAAACCTTTTCCAAGTTCAGGACTGACTTCCAACTTATTGTCAATAATTGTAAACTGTACAATGGCGTTGAGAACGGTAATATTTATGATTTTCTTGACTAGTAGGTGTTGGTAAATTGGGGAGTTGTTGGAAAAGGGAATGTCAAATGGTATACTTTAATGTTACGCGATGTTAATGCAATTAGATGCTCTGGTTAATTGGTGCAGGTTTCATTTAGGCATCAATCTATTGCATTAGCACTGTGTAACTTGTAAGTAACTGGCTATGTTTTAAAGTCGAACTCTTATGTACACTGTGCACGTAAATTTTTGAATTGAGCTTACATTTTACAGTAAAACATGACACACACACACACGACACACACCTCAAACACATGCCAAAATTGTGTGTTTACTGTGATCTTTTGTTTTGTCATCATATGTGACTTTGATTCTTATCATGCACAATCACTTGGAAAATCGGTACTCACCTCGCACAGTATAGACTGTAACCATGACGACCTACGGGTGCTACTAGTGCAATAACAATCAGTCGTCATGGCATCGGAACTTGTGTAAATTAATGCGCCTACTCTATCTAAAAGGAAACAAACATATTTTGTTTCAGAATATTCCGAAATGGTTGATACGGTATTAGAATACTTCAATCGTACTGTGGAAAGGTACCTGGATCAGATTACCTCGTCCGACGACGAGATCGCAGTAGAATTTTCCGACTTTGATAAGCATAAAAAGAGGAAGCATACTGAAACGGTTACTAAGAAAAAGCCGGCAAGTCCAGAGCAGAAAAAGACCAAATCGAAAGACAATGAGGATGATGAAGTGAAAGTGCACAAAAAGAAGAAAGAAAAGGATAAGGACGATAAGAAAGAGAAACGTGAAAAGGAAAAAGAAAAGGAGGAGAAGAAGGAAAAGGAAAAGAAAGACAAACTAAAGGCTGAGAAGAAAGACAAGGAGAAGGAAAAGGAGAACAAGCGTCTGAAAGACGAGTACAGGGAAATTATGACCCCGAAAAAGGGCAAGAAGCGAAAGTCGGAGGTGCTGGAGGAGCACAAGGGGAAACGTGATGAGCGGCCGCCGAAAATACGAAAGCAAGATGTTAAAGAATACAAGAGTAAAAACAAGGTAGAAGTGAAAACTAAACCGATTGAGAAAGAAAAGATCAAAGTGAAAAAATCAAAGGAAGTTGAATCAAAACCTAACAAAAAGGATCATCCACGTGGTCAAAGTCCAAAGAAACACAACTCCAGGAAAACCGAAAGCAAAGAATCAAATATTAAAGATAAGAAAGCAAAGAAACCAATGAAGCCAATAAAGAAGGGGAAGCATTTCGTAGGTCGCAGTCAGAGCCGTAGTCGTAGTCGAAGTAGGAGTGTAAGTAAGAGTAGGAGCAGAAGCTTTAGTCGAAGTTTGGATCGTTGGAGCAGCAGTCCACCACCGTCGTCGATCCCTTCAAGTCCGGAAGTTGCACGGAAAGTCTCGCCATCGAAACACAAAAAAGCTTCCCCGAAAGACGACCTGAAGAACAAGCCTAAATCAAAACATGACAAATGGAAGGAGCTGTTCAAAGATGATAAAGGTAATACTGAGAAAAATGATCCAATAAAACCCAAGGACAAACATCACACACTCCGCGAAACAATTGAAAAATTAAAGGCAAAGAGTGATCTCACAAAGTTAAAGGTAGAAAAGGATTTGAAGGTTTTCGACTTTCCTAATGAGCCGAAGGAAGTTCGCGCAGATACCAAGAAGGAAGTCGTCAAGAAGGATGTAGTCAAGAAGAAGGAAACTATTGTAAATAGAAAGAAAAAGTTAGCCAAAGAACTAATTGAAGACGATAATAGCACCGCGGATAGCGTACAATCAGATAAGAAGGGTAAACAGAAGAAGGCCGCACAATGCGCCAACAACTCGAAGAAGTTTGACGCTCTCTCACTGGCAACTGAACAAACACTTAAAGATATCAACAAGTGGTTGGATGACACTCCGAAGTTTGAGGGCTTCAGCTCCGGTACCAATTCGCCCTCGGCGTTTTCCGGCATCGATGACTTCGACAACAACACAAATAAATCGTCGGATTTGGAGAAGAAAAAGACGGATGGTCCTGTAGCAAATCGCAAGGAAGGTGGTGCTAGCGATACACCGGTTCATTCGAATAATGGTAATTCGAATAGCAGCACATCGAATGCAAATTCGAATGCGAAGAAGCGACCGATGAACAGAGATCCGACGAAGATCTTCAGGCGAAAGGAAGTGCAACGAACAATTGATCGATTACAACCGGGTAAAAGCAAAGGTAATTTAATTACAAATGTGCAAAATAAAGACGCGAAACAAGAGGAAGCCTTTCCTCTTGGCCCCCTGTCGAAAATCAAAGACGCGAAAAATTCGTTAATAGTGAAAACAGATGACAGTGCGCCTAAGTTAAGTCTCGGTTCGGTATTGGACAGTTTTGGTAAACACACGTTTATCGACAACGATGTCAAAAAGGACGATGAAGGTGAGGCGGATAAGAAGTCGGAAGATAAGGCGCCGTTGGACGAAAACAAAGACGACGTGAAGTGTGAAGACGTGAAAGCCGACTCACCCAAGTTAGACAATAGTCCGGGGACAGCAACCCCAAACCTAAGTGCCTGGTTCAAAGCGTTCGGCGGACCTAAGCTGCAATCGGCGGCGAAGAAAACCGACGTGAAAGAGGAGAAGACCGTGACGATTGATACATCAATGGAGAACAAGAAGGATGAGACGCGCAAGGTTGCCGTGCCGGACCCATCGCCGAATCCGGACAGTCCGCTGATGAACGAGCAGCCAGTTGCGCGCCAACGGAAGGTTAGTACCGGTAGCAGCATGTCGGAGAGGTCGTCGTTCTCGCAGGATATGGATTCGCCGCGCGTGGGCATCGACGAACGCATTGGCGCTTATCCGGCGCCGTATCCATCGCCCCTGCATAAGAGTCCAGCGGCGTCGCCTAGTTTACGATCACCGCTGCCGGACGCCTCCTTCAATGGGCAAATCCGTGTTGGGTTCTACCAGGACACGGTGTCCACGAAGAGTAGCCCAGATAAGTCGTGCAGTCCGCGTGACAATCCGCAATCGCCTTATACCCAATACTCGGAGCACGTGTACACGCCGCCGACTACGCAGAACGCCAATTACTCGTACAACAATCCGTACTATCAGCCGAGCAATTATTCGTCAAGCAATCCGACGCCGCCTTACAATGCCGAATCCAGCGCACCTTCATATTACGACACCACCAAGCCTTTAACGGACCAATATCAAGCGAAGAATCCGAATTCGCCGGCGGCGCAGCAGCAGCAGCCACAATCGCAGCAACCTTCGCCGCTCATGAGTCAAGAGCTATCGCCGCAGGTGCAGAGTCAGCCATCGCCGATTGACATGCAGCACTATCAGCAACCGCATTCCCCGGTTGTCAATCAACAAGTGCAAGATGCGTATGCGCGGCAAAGTCAAACGCGCTCGCCGCTGCAACCGCAACAGCCATCGCCACAACAGCATCTTGCGCATCCTGCACAGCAAACGCTTCCAGCGCAACAAGGTGCACCCACACCGCAGGATAAGTTTATGTACAGCGGCCAGCAGGTGCAGTCTCCTTCCCAACAAATGCCCCAGCTAGATGCCGGAGCGTATCGCGGCACATTAGAATACGGCCGGCAGCAAGCACCTCCGAATGTTGAGCCTTTCAGGACAAACGAACCCAAATTGCAACAAAGTAGCAATTCCTACCCGGTGAAGAAACGTGCCTACAATGAAATTGAACAAAGCTCGCAGAGGACGTACGATGAAACCCTGAACGCCCAAAATTATCCACCGCGCGACCCTCCAAAGTACATTCATCAAAACATACCCGAACCAAGATTATCGTCACAGGTTCATACCGCACAACAAGCTCTCCCACAAGTGCCACAACAACAAAATTCAGTCAATCAGTTCCCACCTGCTACGTACAATTATCCTGCCGAAACGGGCCATCAGTATCCACCCCTGAATATACCTTCAACAGGGCGCATGAGCTCGCTTGACGAATCTCGCAAAGTGGATATGTCGAAGTATACGAATATGGGATACACTGGTCCAGACATTAACTTACATCTTTCGCGCACACATCCTTACAAGCAGGCGGCAGCTCCAACCGGCCAATCGGATGCACTCCAGCAGCAACAGCAACGCTTCCGGGATTCCAACGCTCTCAACAATTATAAGCCACCCTCGGCCCAATCTGCCACCGGGCAAGGCACGGATCGGCCTACGTATCACGGAACTGCAGGGCAGATGGACATAGATCAGTCTTTATCGCTTAGGGGCCTGTCGCACATTGTCGAGCGATATCCGAATGAGGAGAGCCGCATGCTCGGGTTGCAGGGCAATCCACCGCCTGCTTACTATTCGGACAAGAACATCGCGCCGCATCACATGTTTTCCGGCAAAGCGGTTGCAACGGGCGCGTCGACACTGCCGATGTTCTCGCAGTCAAGTT